>JAOYSI010009213.1:0-11038 GCA_025775065.1 Hiodon alosoides | reverse complement strand
TACAAACTATATTGACAAAAGTATCATTGAATTAAGGTGTTTCATTCAGTCCCATTGTCACAGGTGAATAAATTCAAGCACCTAGCCATGCAGTCTGCCTTTAAAAACATCTGTGAAAGGATGGGTCGTTCTAAAGAGCTCACTGAATTCAAGCGTGGTAATGTAATAGGATGCCACCATTGCAACAAGTCAGTTTGTGGAATTTCTTCCCTCCTAAATATTCCACGATGAACTGTAAGTGTTATTATTGCAAAGTAGAAACCGTTTAGGAACCACAGCAACTCAGCCACGAAGCGGCAGACCACGTAAAGTTACAGAGCGGGGTCGCCAACGCTCTGCTGACTCATTGACCGCAGAGTTCGAGGCCTCCTCTTGCATTAACATCAGCACAAAAACTGTGTGCCAGGAGCTTCATGGCAAGGGTTTCCATGGTCGAGCAGTTGTATGCAAGCCTTACATCACCAAGCACAATGCCAAACGTTGGATGGAGTGGTGTAAAGCACGCCGCCACTGGACTCTGCAGCAGTGGATACATGTTCTGTGGAGTGACAAATCAAACTTCTCTATTTGGCAGTCTGATGGACGTGTCTGGATTTGGCGAATGCTAGGAGAACGTTTCCTGCCTGACTGCATTGTGCCAACTGTAAAGTTAGGTAGAGGAGGGATAATGCTATGGGGTTGTTTTTCTGGGGTTGGCCTAGGCCCCTTAGTTCCACTGAAGGGAAATGTCAATGCCTTAGCTTACCAGTACATTTTGGAAAATTCTATGCTTTCAACGTTGTGGAAACAGTTTGGGGAAGGCCCTTTTCTGTTCCAGCATGACTGTGCCCCAGTGCACCAGTCAAGCAAACTTGACTGGCCCGCACAGAGCCCTGACCTCAACCCTATCGAACACCTTTTGGATGAACTACAACGGAGATTGCAAACCAGGCCTTCTCGTCTAACATCAGTGTCTGACCTAACAAATGCTCTTCTGAAAGAATGGGCAAAAATTCCAAGACACACTCCAAAATCTTGTAGAAAGCCTTCCCTGAAGAGTGGAAGCTGTTATAGCTGCAAAGGGGGGACCAATGTGTGTGTGTGTGTGTGTGTGTGTGTGTGTGTGTGAGTTTTTCCACATCTATAACAAGTCTCTTTATAAACTAAGTCTAAAGTGGTCCAAATTTTTTTTTCAAAAGTGGTCCAAAAACATTTAATTTAATATAGTAATTCTGTTTGTTACCTACAGATGGAAGCATTTTCTTTTCTTTTTTTCATTACGTTTTCGGCTTCTTCTTACACCTGTTACATATCATTCGTCATGAAAAATTATGAAAAATTGTGAAAATGTAATTTTATTTCCACCATTTTTTACCTAAAAGCTGTTAACCAGTTTACCATGCCCAACCATTAACTGGACAGTGGAATCAATCAGGACATTGATATTCAATCAGTATATTGACATTTCAGTCTGTGTAGCTAAGAAAAGTAAAACAAATTATTACAGAAAAGTATATCCAGGGAATACTCAGTTCAAACTCCCATGTTTTCACATGCCGTTTTACAGCAGAATAAACAAATCCAACTAAGATGTATCTTTCATTGCTTAATTCTGTATTAAAGCAATTATTAAAATAAATACACACACCAGCCAAACAAAACAAAATTAAAAAGCTTTTTCCTGCACAGCGCTGCATTCTCTTTATTCTCATAAAGCAAACTGTGTGAAGTGACAGCAGATATACAAAACCTAACCATATTATTGCATAAACCAGTGACAATTTCAAATAAAGTTTGAGACTAAAATAACAACTATTACTAATCCAGAATCCAGCTACTCTCTGAGTTAGTCCATACAGTGAGCTCATATGACGGATCATATAAAAGACCTTCAGAAGTGTTCAGTAGGTTCTTGTCAATTGTTAGAAATGTTAGTCAATCGTCAAATTGAACACTAGTGGGGTAATAACTGAAACCTTGCTACAGTTTCAGGTATTCTCAACCTTTAATAAAAATTTTCTCAAATCTTTTATACATCGTACTTCACCCATGGAAGACTCATTTCACACAGTTCACCTTGAGAAAAAAAAAGTACTCAAATTTGTTACTTGTTCTGTTACTTCGAAAAAGTCAAAGCATCCTTCTAGAAATTTTCTCGAGTAAAAGTCTAAAAGCATCATAAATATAATATACAGCCACCCTTAAGTTGTACCCATGCAAAATCTAAACCTTTCACAGCTAAGCACCTGTGGAGGAATCACAATAAACACAGATGAGTCAAATTACTTACATGTCATTATTGTTTGTTTTCAATCATGCTTTTTATATTATTGTGCTAATTGTTAATTCCAAATCTTCTTGTTCAAGTTCTGTAGCAGTTGGTTTTCAAATAAGAGTCTAGGCTTTCTTTGGACTTAATATGAATCCAGAAACAATGAAGAGCCTCTCACAGGCTGCCGAGGCAGGTACAGGCGTATTGAACCTGGTGGATACCTCCTTGATTGTGGGAAATAACCAGAGCAGATCCATGTTGTCTGCGAAGCAGTATGAGTTACATCTGCCGCCTAATTTAGTTCAGACCTGTATCAGACCATTTCAAAGTTTCAAACTTGAATTCCCCTCTCTACTTCTCTTGTTTAACTTAAAAAGGATGGGCTGTTTTGTTTGAACGATTCGCCCACCATTTTTAATGATGACATTGACCAGTTTGTCTTAAACTTTGGCAGCCGGATTTCAGCTGTAATCAGCTCCTGGAAATGTTTGCCAAAACATTTCTTAATATTGCACAGAAGGGTATCAATTAGTGGTTTACAAAACTTGGAGGACAACTTGATTCTCTCAAGACCCAATCTGATCATTGTTCTCAGCTTGAAGAATATTCAATGCCTTTACCAACGAATCCTTGACAGTAGCATGTTCGGCCAAGAACTCTTCATTCGGTTTCAAAACTAAAGGAAGGTTTTATTTTTAGTTTTTTAGTTCTAAAAGACCAATGCACAGAAAATAAATGGTACTCGAATTTTAATTTTTTAAACCCATTTCTGATTGAATTCCAGAAAATAGCTGGCTTCCTGAGCATGGAGTACCAGCTACGAAAACACCAGCGTTGTGCCTGGTGTAGGCTGTGGATGTTTTACAGGTTTAATTAAATGTTGACACGAGTCACAATTCTTAAACTTTCAAGTCTGAGTCCGAGTAACCGAGTAACACTGCTTTGTTTCCGAAGAGCTGCAACCTGTGCTGAAAAATCTAACATAAGTATAACATAAAAAAATATAAAATAAGTAACAAGATGCTTGTGCGAAATGTAGAGGAGTAAAAAGTACCTTATTTTCTAAACAAACCTGAATACCTGAGTTTGAGTATCATAAAATATTCCAAAAAATAAAATACTTCAGTAAAGTACAAATTCCAAAAACAAATACGTAAGTACTGTAACAAAGTATTTGAACTTCTTAACTTTCCTTCAGAAAAATGGATGAGTGTAAGGACCAATTGATGAGGAGATTTAATTCAGTAGAGAAACGCCGTAACCAGCTCTACTAATGCAAGCAAGAACTATGAGAGTTTAAAGTATTTTGCTTTACCATATTGGCACTCACAGTGGTGTGTTAGTAGGGCTATGATTGTTTTTTTCTTCTAATTAATGTACCTTCTGCAGTGCTGTTGTATTACTGTTCTTTTATATTTGCTCTCACTGTGTAGTAACTTAAGGAGGCCTAATTTTGATTGTGTATTATTGGCTGGCCGTGATCAAGTGAAAGCTAGCTCTGGTGGTGGCATTATTTATTTTCAAGTAATAAGCCAATTTGGCTTGTAATGTTGGAATGATCCTATTGTTAACTGGCTAAATTTGAATAGACTTCATGGTTGACAGATAGCAGTTGCTTTGGTTGCATACATAGAGATCACTTGCTGAAAGAGAGGATATTTTGGCATTTCAGTTGTGGTCTGTCTTGTGTAACTAAATAGGCTTTTTCATTCATTCTTACGCTGATTGATAGATATTCTGGGGGCTTGTGCAGTAAATTGAATGTTTAATCGCGTTTTTGTGTCTCAATTTATTTTGCGTTTAAAACCATCATGTCACCTCACATTTTGGTTTCACCTCACAAGCTGCCATGACCTTGTCAGTAGTAGAGAGGGGTACCGTCACACTACTTAACAAGCCAAGAACACTTTCTCTGCATTAAATTTCAATCCAAAAAAAAGGCAAGATAAAGCACATATAGATAATGGACATTGTCATCCTAAATGTGAAAATAAACAAATTACTGTCCCAACAATGTCCCAGCTAGATCGGAAATCACAAAGTGTCATAGGTCTGTCTCCTCACAAATACTAATAAGCCTCTTGGACCAATCTACAATGTTGGATGGTCAAATTGTGTCCTATGTCAATACGTATTTATTTCAAATATATATGAGAAGGCTATTTACATTAACATTTAACAATTTAATTAGTTAGCAAATGTCCAAATGGCTCATGTCCTGAGCAACATACATAAATGCCAAAGTTTAAGGGGTCAAGCATGTTATTAGATACTGTGCTAAAATATCCTATTATATAGTGTCACAATAAAGTACATAGATAAGTGCTGCTAAGGATAATACAATAAACCAATAAAGGCTCTTAATACATACAATCTGTATCTGAGAATATGAAACACAATTGCACAGTTTCACTGCTCAGCACAAGCCACATAGTGAATTTGGTGTCCAATGACCACATGGTGGCGCTAAAGCAAACGTTTGAAAAGCTGGTTGCAGTGTGATGCGCTGTTAAAAGAGAATAATTTTTAGTTTCCTTTTGAAGATCCGAGCTGCAATAGATAACCAGTTTAATAACATCAGCATAAAAATATACATACATTGACAAACGTTGCATATTTTTACATTTTAGTCGTTTGGCAGATGCTCTTATTCAGAGCAACAGACAGAATTGCCGCAGCTTAGTTTAGGGATTAACGTGCAATAGCAGATACTGAGCTTCCATGCCCTATTGACGAGTACTGCAAGAAGGTAGAAAGACTGGGGCTACAAAGGACATAACATACAGTACAAACAAGCAAAATAATCATAAGCATAAAAATATAGCGGCAAATCCTTGGGAGGGGGGAATTCAGGACTGTGGTGTGAGGTATTGTTGTAAGTTTTCTGTTTCCTCTTGAAGGCAGTAGAGGCTTCGGATCATCAGATTGTCTCAGGCAAGGCCAGGGGATGTACGGTGAGATGAGCATGCGGAGGTAGCCAGGAGCTGATCCGGTGGTAGCTTGGTGAGTGACGGTGAGGCTCTTGTGGCGGATCCTAGCTACAACAGGGAGCCTATGGAGTTTGACGAGGAGGTTGCATGGGTTAATTTCCGCATATAAAGGGTTAGGGTCATAACATAATTCTTGGGTTCAAATAAATTATGTTTTGCCTTTTGTACCAAAGATTAATGCTGCATGTTCATTGTGAGAGGATGTTATAGCAAAATATTTTGCATTCAAAAAGTCTAAAATATTAAACATCCAATGAAACGCTTTTTCTAAATGTATTGTCACATAATTGGGGTTCAAGCAGCAAAGCATATGAATGGAAATTGAAACAAAACATGAACACTACATATACATATATATACATAAACATATTTTCATTCACTCAGAAACCCAATTCAGGGGTTAACCCAGCAGGCATAGGGCACAAGGCAGGGGAACCCAGGATAGAACGGCAGTCAATCACAGGGCTGGGGACACACAGAAACACAGACAACCATTTACACAGGGCTAATTTTACAGATACCAATCCACCTAATACGCATGTCCTTGGACAGTGTGCAGAAACTTATACAAACACAGAACTTCTTGCAAACTCCACACAGCCATTGACCCAAGATGAGTTTGAATCCAGGACCCTGATGCTGTAAGGTACCATTGCTAACTGCTAAGCCATTTTAAGACATACTTTTAAGACATATTGTAGGACTTGAAATTAAATGCTCAAAATTCTTCTTCTTGGGAATTGCATATAACATTGATTTAAGCTTTGGCTCTTCGGTATTACATTTGGTAGGTTTGGAGATGCCACAAATTCGCTAACGTGGATTCATCGGGATGGCCCCTATGGTTTGCCACAGCTTCTTGAACCACCTATTTCTACTTGCAGATATATTATTATTAGGTATTACATCATGGATTTTTTAAGTCTTACATTCATTTTAACACTACTACACATTTTAAAACAAAACCAATTTAATAATAATAATAAAAAAACACGCCCCTCTGCTTGTTCTCATTCCACAACAACAGAAAATAAAAGTACATCGTTCTGCTTGTTGCAAAGGATCCTCCGTTTTGTGGGCCTGAGGCAACATGGCTGTGCTGGGGAAGGGCTAAATTGCCAAATTTTCCCATATATCCACTCCCAATTTTCTCCATTGCCATCATTTCATCAGAAGTTCTTGAATTTTTTGAATTTTTTTGGAGTTTTGAATCCTCCTTCGATTGACCTTGATGTTCTTTGTCTTGTCCCCCAAGACTTGAAGACTGTATCGTAGAGCATCCTCTGGTTGGCTTATTGAGTATGCACACAGCAGACAGGGAGGATCTTGGCAACAGTCTGTTAACAGTCTCCCACCTGGCCACGGCACATTCCCAAAAAGGTGAGCTACGTGTTGTTTATTTCTGAATTTGTGTTCAATTCGTAGTTACTGATGACAGCACAGTGGGTTAGAGTAGTTTTCGCCCCCCTGGTGGCATGGCTATTGAAAATCAATCTAAATATTGTTTTATTATTATTGTGTGTAAGGAACAAAATTCTGTATCAGAAGCAGAAATCCCCGCTGAAAACAGTAGATCTGTAATGAACAGTCAATGATATGTGGATCCGGTATCTGGCTCCATTTAAGATTTACACTGTTGCACTCATTATTCCCACCCTATAATTGCTACATGTGTGTCAATTAAGGTGTTGGCTATATAATTAGATGTTAATTTATGGGTTTTGGTGAAAATGGCAAAGAAGAAGGAGCTGTCTTCTGCAACCAAAGAGGCTACTGTCAAAATAGCTAAATCTGGTCAATCAGCATCGGCTATTGCCCGTATGCTGGATTTGAATGGTCGCACTGTCCACAGAATTATTGCAAAGCACCGTGAGGCTGGTACAGTGCAGAATGTAAAGCGATGTGGCCAGCCAAGGAAGACTAGCGAGTGTTTTGAAAGGAGAATGAAAATCACCTCAATGTGTGACCGCTTCAAAATAGCTTCCAAAGTTCTGGAAGAGACGTGTAATGGTGAGGAACCTCCAATTTCATCTCGCACTGCAAGGCGACGGCTACAAGAGGCCAGATTGACAGGTTTTGTTGCAGTAAAAAAAAAAAAAAAAATGTATTAGTTCTGTCAACCGCAAAAAACATCTTGCAAAAAAGAATGTAAGGATTGGAGTGTGGAAATTTGGAGCTGTGTTCTGTGGTCCGGCAAAATTCAACATGCTGGCGTCGAATGGTGTCAAGTATGTTCGTAAGAGACGAGGGGAGCTTTTGATACCAAATGCATGCATGGCACCGTTAAGCACGGCAGGGGAAACATAATGGTATGGGGATGCATGTCTGCAGCAGATGTTGGAAGGATCTACAGAGTTGTTGGCACTTTGAAAACAAAGCAATACTTGGACATCTTGCAGAACACAATGTTGCCGAGTATGAAGGATCTGAAATCGACCGTGTATTTTCCTGACACGATAATGATCTCAAGCACACCGAACGCACAACAAAGGCATTCCTTGCTGCCCAGCATTTTGAAGTCCTCAAGTGGCCTCCTCAGTCCCATCACCTTAATCCCATTGAAAACCTTTGGGAAATTCTAAACCTCAATCATGATAAGTCATGCAGGTCTTCCAGTGAAGCTCAGCTTTAGGAAGAATTTAAGGAGGCTTGGTAAAAAATTACGCACGACACATGCGTAAAGCTTATTGAGTCAATGCCCAGGAGAATGGCTGCTGTAATCAAAACAAGGGAGGACCAACAAAATATTAATAACTGATTACATTGTAGTCAATGTATGCTTTATTTCCTGTGAACTTTTTGTTTTTCTATGCATTTTTTGCATCTTAGAATAAAACCAATATTCCATGATACTCTGTAGTTTGTCTTTTTTTTTTGCCAAATAATTTTGTCAATTAAATACCATGACAACTTAAGTGTTATCTTCTTTCCAATATTACATACTCCTCATGGTTTGATAGTTTAATAGAACAAATAGAATAGAAAGCAAATATTGTGCAAATATCCCCTTCGAATCCTCACTTTTGGCCACTAATGTATATTTACAGCATGGATTATTATGGGCTAGTGCTGTATGCAGAGCTGTACCAGAATCAAAATTAACTTGAGAATTCGTGACAAAGTCAATTTTTTTTTCCCGCCTGTTCATTTAGTATGCTTTTAAGACCACGCAGTAGTTTAAAATAAAATCAGTTCCTAACGTAATTAACGTTCCGGAAAAGGACCGCAGATTTCAGATGGCAAACCCAGAACTGTCATTGTAAAATTAGAAAAAAAAAAAAAACATTTTAAATAGACTATGAGGTTTATTAACAAACGAGGCGGTGTACAAAGACGAAGTATTGCTGTGTGTTTTATTTAATACACGCAAATATTTTGATTAAATTATTTATAAAAAAGACAAACAAAACTACGGTTTATAACATTTTATTCGGTTTAGAATATCGAATGATAACCTAATCAATCAATCAATCAATAAATAATGATAAAATAATTACTAGCTGTATCTCGATGCCCTTTTTTTCTTCTTAGTTTCGAATGCTTTCGTCTTAGATCGCAGGTATCCAATGTGCCATTATTCGGTAAGAAATAGCCTTTCCTTTTAAATCAATTAGGAAAGAAATTAGGTTGCCCAAATACTTCACGTATTGTAGGGATGTATAACTGTAAAATCGTGAAGGCTAAAGATACCTGTCAAGTTGAGAAGCCGTCACCAAATTGCATGTACTGATCGGTGCATTGGAGACCGCGCTCGCTGTCGCTGCTAAGCTTTACTGTAATAATTTCATTTATCGATAAATAAAACGTAAATATTTTTGGAATTCATCTGTTGAAACATTTAATTATGTCACCTATTAGAATATATTAACATTCCACGATTTTTATTTCAGTTTCGGGCGTTCTCTTTCGGTGTTTACGCGCAGCTGACTATCCAAATATAATTCAAAAGCTATGCAAGTATTTGTCCGATGCAACTAAAAAGTTTATTTGAAGACTGTAGTTTGATAGTATGCAAATATTATGCAAATTTCTTCTTAAATTGCGATTATATTTATATATAAGAAAAACTAGCAATATATTTGTTCACAAAAACAAGGATAATGAAATAAAATAATTAATTGGGCGTATCTTTAGCTTGGATGACAAAGAGCTTTTCCTAATGTAAAAAATAAATAAATACTGAAAGTGGATGCTAATAATAAAAATAAAATGATAAAACTAATTTTAATAATGCGCGCATGTATATTTCCGATTTTATACGTTTCAAGTCGAGTTATATATGTATAGGCCACACACTCTCAGCCCGGCACATGGCGCACAAAATGAGAGGTCAGAGAGCACAGCAGGCGCACTAGTGGTCTATGCTGAAGCTCTGACGCACTGTCCGTCCGCACAGAAAGCTAGATCTTTTGTCCAATGATTGATTTATGTATTGGTAAATAAATATGCAAATATGACAGGTATGCATTAAATAACCAAATTGGACTAGCTGCGAGGAAGTGAAATAAAATTCATAAGAATTCATAAAACAACTATCTAAATGATTGAAATATACTTTTTTTCCACAAATTGGAGCCATTAACTTAGAGAATACATTTTAAGGTAGTGTTTCTGTTATATAATTTGACAAAAAATAAAATACATAGAAATACGTAAGTTTAATAATTTATACAGAAGGGTGGTTTTATGTCTACTAATTTGAGAGGGTTTCGGAATGAAAAAAATCTATCCATCAAGGTTATAACATTAGGCATTCTGGATTAAAAGAAAAAAAAAACATTTAAAATATAGATAATTGCACTCTGTTGATATTCTTTGACATTATTATTTTGTTCTAATACCAGGGCGATTACTGTTATTCAGAATACAATGAAATTATGTATAAAATAAGCGTCATTGCAATGTTATACGAATATTTCTGATCATTGTTACCATCATAATTCATATGTATTATTATTATTATTATTATTATTATTATTATTATTATTATTATTATTATTATTGTTAAAGAGAAGTAGAGGGAAAACTGCGTTTTTCTTTTTATTTATTGCGGAAAAAAATCATACGATTCACGAACTTTTCTTGATGCTGTTTTCTTACATATTAAATCATTCTTTATTGTTTATACTATTGTTAAAAAACGTTGCAATAAACACAATTTGATGGCGCAATATTCTTGGGCTTGCACTGGAGAAGGATGGTGCTGAAGTCGATAAATATCAGCGCTAAATATTAGGAGTCAAGATGTATTAATCGGATTTCGTTAATATTTCAGCGCAAAACGTTAAGAGCCATGGTTGTTTAATCATCATATTCATTGCCCCCAACACTCGACTCAAAACAAAGAGAACTAGGTAAGATTAAAAGTCCTAACTAGATGTCCATATATACACTCACTGAATTTTAATAGCCAAGTTACATTCCTCCTTCTCAAATGTAACTTTGAATAAATTTTAATCTGTATTTCAGCCTATTCAAAAAATGTATTTTATTTTGGAAACATTGTTAATTGGTTTACTATTAATTAATTTAATATTTTGGATCATTCATGTTCAGTTTTTTTTTACTTTTACATAATGTTCTTAAAACTTAGAAAATTTGTAAATATTTCTTATGATTACCCAGAGTACAAAATGTTACAAATTACAAATATATACATGCTTGCAATCCATCTAACAAAGCCTTTTAAAAATATCTGTCGAAGGTCAGCTGGCTAAGAGAGCAATTAGATAAACAGGATGGGGGGGGGGGGGGGGGGGGGGGCGCGGGGGGGGGGCGGGGGGGGGGGGAGAGGGGG
>JAOYSI010009212.1:0-11039 GCA_025775065.1 Hiodon alosoides | reverse complement strand
ATTCTTCCTGTCCCAGAGGATAAACAGCTCATTTATCTAAACAGCGCACATCAAATTTTTCAGCGGCTGGACAGTATAATTGGTATAATACCTCTTAGCGACAGACCGGTCGGTTTCAGTGGCTGGACAGTGTAATTTGTATAATGCCTCTTAGCGACAGACCGGTCGGTAGTTATTCTGAGGACCTGCTCTTAAAGTGAAGATCTCCAAATATAGTGATGCTGCGTCCTCTGCTGCCGCCGCCGCGGTGGTCGTTCACACTTGTTCACAGCGATCCCTTTCGGAGTCTTGCCTCCGGTGGTAATGCTGCCCAGGGCTGGGACAATTCAGGCCTAGAGCACTGTAAAAAGACACTGTGAGGAGATTTTATCAAATCCAATGGAGTGGTGGGAAATTCACTTTTAGTCATTTTGAGGGATCGTGTCCTGGAAAGCTGAAGCATCCATTCCCCCTCACCTCTTAATTGTTTAATTGGAGTCATCAGAAATAATCCCGGCAAATGAGAATCCACTTAAGGGGTAGCTCGAAATTCCGAAATTCCACCGACACCATGGCTCTTAAGGACCACAGAGCTTCCATTTGTCCATATTTGTCCATACTCACAGTTCTTCAAAAAGGGACCTTCGCTTTATCGAGGAAGTGTGTAGGGATTTTGTCCCCTGATTGATGACCACGATGCTCGCTCGCTGTGGATCCTTAATTAGGATTAATTGGTCTTCAGATTCAAAGTCACCTGAAGAACTTGCCACGGCGGGTGGGCGAATTTTAAAGGCAAGAAGAAACCTTGCCCTGGACGCCTCTCCGAACAGACATTGCTGCAACGTTGTAATGAAACAGAAAGCTATTACAGCATTCATAGCCAAGTTAAGAGTTAAGTATTGTATGCTTTCTTGATCATTTTGTGTCTGCTGATACTGCTTCAGCAACACATTGGCGGAGCTAGCTTCAGCTAGCTTCAGAAGTGAAGTCCGTGAGAAAGTACTGCACAATCATTTGCTCATTAAACAATTCAGCTTCTACGGTATTTTCTCTAGCTACATATTATTTTCTTATATATCTATTCATTCAAATTTGTAATTGCCAACGATTGTTTGGGTTGTTTTACTCCAGTTCATTGTGCTAAGATGCCTTGGAAACTCTGGAGTTAGGAGAATTAAAGAAAGTCAGACAGGAAGGGAAACAGGGTTTCCAGTCTCATTGGTTAATTTAGAAATCAAGGACTTTTGTGGACCACCAAAAATTTGTGTTTTTCACAAGACTATGTCTTGCCAAACCTACGTACAATATGGAGTCTTGTTTCTCCCAGCGCTGCTGCTTGGTCATTGGAGGGCACACCGGGCCGATTGTTTCTCTGAGTGACAGCGTGGGTATCGAGCACTGACCCGAGTGCGGACAGCGGCCTTCCCGCTGTATAAAGTGTGAGCGGATGTGGCTGGGGCTTGTTGATTAGGGAGCGATGTTACCGCCTTGGGTGTGCGAGGCGTTAGCGACGTGGCAGTGATGGTGTGTATAACGGCTTCAGGAAAAGAGATTTCACTCAGTTAAAGGTAAATAAGGATAGACGAGAAGTAAATTCCAGCCCAGTAGTTCACAATGCGCAGTGAAGTATAGACTTAATTGTAGGGTTACGATTAGGGTTAGGCTTCCTTGTGTAACATTTTTATCCTGGACTATTTTAGCTGTAAAAAAAGTGTGTCTAAAAATGATGAGTTGTCCTGGACAATATTTCAGTACACCCTTTCAGGCCCTCAAAAACAAATATTGTCATATCTGCAGTAAAGAAGCGCTGGGTGAGGTAAAGTGCTTTGAAAATTAATGAAAATAAACAATTGTGTTCCTCTATCAGGGTCCAACAAAGTTCAGCACTGAATTTTGTTACGTATGCTCATTGTCTTAGGACTTCACTAATCCCTGAATCAAATTATTTTTATTATTTTATTTAGCTACCGTAAGTGTATTCAATCTTTCTTTCATGCATCTGTTCTTTCTTGGTGGCAATCCTTAACAACGCTGCCCGTTCCTTCCCTCAGCAAACTTCTTAAACTTAATGGTCTCCAGTTTTTCACCCCTTCCACTAAAAAGCTCTCTTTGACCTTTTGTCTTTCCCCAGGGAGACACGGAAATCCCCTCGCTGGCTGTCACAAAGACGCCGAAGGGGGCCGGCCTGGCTGGGGTGGACGTGGAGCCGGACACGTACGACGCCCCGGCAGACCTCTCCTCGGACGAGGAGTACATGGTGGTGGAGGAGGCCGATTCGTCCCGGGCCACCCGGCTGAAGAAGTCGGGTATGAAAGGCATCGAGAACATCAAGGCGGCCTTCTCCCGGGAGAACATGAGCAAGACCAAAGACAACCTGGGCACCAAGTTCAACCACCTGGGTGAGCGGATCGTGCCGCCCGAGCGGCGGGAGAAGATGCACCAGGCCGGAGAGCGGCTGAAGCAGTCCAGCGAGAGGCTGAAGGAGAACATCGCCAAGAAGGCCCCCAGCAAGGAGTCCTTCAGGATCAAGCTGAAGAAGGAGAGGACTGTGGCTGAGGGCCAGGAAGGGGCAGAGGGGGTCCCAGACCCCGGGGCCCCAGCTGCCCCGACCAAGGCTCGCAAGTCCAGCCCCGACGTCACCTACACCGAGGTGGTGACGGAAACCAAGCGGGAGGGCCCCGTTTCAGAGCCGGCGGTGTCCCGGATAGGAGAGGAGAGCAAACTCCAGTTCACGGTCGAGGCGGCGGAAGAGGGTGAAGGCAAGGGCGAGTGACGTGTCTCTGATCATCTGGCTCAACAATAGAAATTGGGAGGGGAAAAAACAAAAAAAAGTTCTTGGTATATCGGAAAGAAGAAGATTGATGGGGTTTTTTTAACACGTATTGGACTTGGAAGGGAAACTTGGTTTTGTCTTTTGAAAAGTGGTAGAGGGTTTTAAGGCCTGATGTCATATTGAAAACTGATACTACAGGAGTTACATGCCCGATAGTGAGTCTTGGGGCTGATTTAATAAAGTTTTATCAAATAAATGAAATTTTCTGGACCATTTATCTTTTTTCATCTTTGCAACTATGGTGTTTCTCGGAGTGAAAAATCAGATTTTTAAAAATATGTATGGGTTCAGATTCAGATGCCAAATAGAACTTGAAATAAAGCAGATAAACTCTGCCAAAAGTTGTCGAAAGTACCTAGTTACTGAACATCTTTATGGAGTAAAGTTTCAATAGGAGTGGGTTTTGATTTCTCTTTTGACTGTTTCTTGACTTGAAATGAAACTTTTGCGATGAGATGTCAGAATGGGTGTCACACAGAGGTGCTAGGTGAAATGATTTCTCTGTTGTACAACAGTAGTGTTTTGTCAAAATAAGGGGAAAAGAAACAAATTGATTTGAGTTACTGTCATGTTTTAAAATGAACATTCAAAAACATTTTTAAGAATTTAATTTTCATGAATTTAGATTATTCAGGCTAAAAGGATCTCAGCTGGACTCTGAGAAGAACTTTGGAAATGAATAAATAAACGCTCAGTGCAACTGAAAGGACTTAGACTAGTTTCTGCTGATTTCAGTGAGGGGTTGCAGGTTATATTTGCCCCAGATGAGATATCATTATGAAGAAGCACATTTAAAATGTGCCTTTAATATTTAACATATGCTTAGGCCAGAGAGAGAGCGGAAAGGATTTGGTTATCATTCTAAATAGACTGCTCCAGAAGCAAATGATAAAGTATATGTCTAGTACATTAAGCCACATTAAGTCAAACTTTATTTTAGACCTCAAAGTGAAGGTCAACAACACAACACAACAACAAAAACCCACAAATCATGATGAAACCGAGCTAGGAATAACAAAAACTGAGAACAAACAGAACCAGAAAAGATACGTGATTCAGGATTTTCATCAGGATGCTAATTGTTAAAACCTATCCACTCTGTTTACTGCACAGTGATGTACTGCATGATTTCACGGCTATTTTTGAGTCTCTAAACAAACAATCTTCTCAGTTACGTCATAATGAACTCTTACTTTTTGTTCTTTTATCTTGTAAGAATTATAAAGCTTTAGACTCACTGACAATTTTTATTTTTATTTTCCTGTGATGGGATTGGGCATTATTTAAATTATTATTTAAAAGCATGAATTCAACTGTGTAAAAAAAAATAAAAAATAAGATACAATCTTTGAATCCTAATCTAGTAGTAAAGATATCATCAGAATTTATGATTTTATGACAATTATACTTCTGCTAACATTTGTTATATGCATTGATTAAGAATGCCACAACAGGAAAACCTTAAAACATAAACATCAAGAATTTGATACTTCATGAATACCAAGTAGCTATGCTCTGCACACATATATTTATGTTAGAGTTTGGCCCATACATTTTTAATTTGTATGTTCTACATATAACAAACATTCAGTGCCAATATGTAGTTTGTGTTTAATTCTGACCAGCGCCTTGACACATTAAGTTAAAGAAGAAGGTCATTTTAATAATGTTTAAAGAGGTTGTTATTGGTCCTTGAACGTGTGTATGTATATTTTTTCTTTTAATAAAGGCATAAAACAAGTATTGTCTATTCTCTATATAACAACATTATTTGCCATATCAGGAGGTCGAGAGCCTGTTGTTCCAGTGTCTTTGTTCTTGTTGAGTCATTATCTGGAGGCAGATGACATTTGTGCTGGGTTTGCTTCTTTTTAAAGTGCAAACAGGCCGGGCGGTGTAACCACATAAAGCAATGAGATCTGCCTTTCACTCCCCGCTGAGCCCACAGGCACGGACTGATCTCCGCAACCACTGGGTGTGTATTACCACGGCTGCGAGGAAACCCAAATCCATTTTCGGCACTAGCAGAAAGACAGGGAATGAAATGTCAGTGACTCCAGGCCTCGGCCAGAATCGGATCCGCGCTCCTCGGTGACGCCTGGAAGGCGACTGCCAACGGAACCCGCGTATGTGTTGACACAATGACACCCGTCACCCGCAGAATTATCGCAATCGTCCAATTGCTGCAAATGTAAAAAAAAAACTTCACTGACGCCGTCACTGTCAGATCTAGTGAAGATGTACATATCTCGCATTATGCCTGGGCAAAGTCCACTTGTTGTGTTTAGTGATTAACAAACATTATTCTAAAGAACTGAAGCATAAATTGCGTCATAAAATTTGTCTGCACATCTCTTTATTCTGCATTGTGCCTCACACGGCTGAATGGCTGGGGTTAAACTCTCCCCTGAACGAGAAGTAATTAAACATGTGGCTTCATAAATAGGGATCCCATGTTTTATGCATAACGGACGGAAGACATGGCCCTCTCCCAGGGGAGTCTGAGATAGCACTCCAGCCCTTCCAGCTCTTGCAGAGCCTCAGAGCCTCGTCATTTTTCAACATGTAGGGCTCTGAAGCTGAGATGTAGACCAGTGGGAGACAAGAGTGACAGGGCCCGATGGGTGCGCAGTACGTGCTTGTAAATCTAATACTGATAACCCCATCATTTTTCTGTGGTAAAGTGGAGACTACCTAATGTACTGGGCACCAGTACATCTAGGGAAAGCAAGTTAAATAAATGCTGTCCTTCTCAAAACGACTAGCTGTTGTGTTGACGTACAACACCCACCTGTGCCAGCAGTGAGCCTAGACAGGCAGGCAGGCAGTCAGGCAGGCTGCAGAGGAGCTCCGACCTGGCCGCCCTGTGTTCCCGCGGGGACCAGTAGTGCTGCCCGTCCTGGGGAGGGACGGGTGCACCATCCATTAATCATGTGATCTGCTGTACCGCCAACGCCCCCATCCCATACCGAGCTGCCCACGTCTCCGCTCTGAGCCCGGTCAGAGATTCATAAAACATACGCCATTAAACAAGGTTACGGGCTCCAAAAAAAAACCCCTCACAGCGTCATACAGTGCTCCTATCATGCATAAAGCAGTAAATACATTTTAACAGGCGCGTCAGGACAACAGTAGCACTGTTGAACTGATAATCTCAGGCACGGATGCCCTCATTCTCGCCACCCTTTACGGCCAGCTACCAGGATGGCCTAATTTATGACCCTCAGGATTGCTTGATTATCCAGCTGAACTAATGACATTTTCACTTAGATAAACAAGAGTATGCCAGGAGGGACACTATTTGATGACCTTTTCATCAATTACACGGCTTTATTTTCTAATGCAGTTTTTCTCACCTGTTGCCAAATCTGTCTTTTATTCATTTTTAAAACAAAGTGGTAAACCACTTAATTTGGTTAATAGGGAACCACCCTTAAGTTGTGAATTGGCTTTCAAACTGGTTTGCATGAAAAGATTGGAGAAAAAAATTTAACACCAAAAGCTGACTCCTTATTCAATGGATTTCAGTGCGAAACACTTCAGTGCCATCATTATAGCCGTGTAATTTTCAGTGTGCACTACAGAGGACCGCTGCATCTCTACCGCAACCAACCGTGTATCCACGGTGACTCTACCTGCTTATTCCTCCAACAAAAGATGCTGGTGGAGATCTAAAAACCCAACTCTGCCAGGCGCTTAAAGGACGGTTCTGCTCCCATAGGTGATAATGGTGATCTGAGGCAACACACTTCACAAGCTTATCGCTGGATTCCAGCGCTCCAGATGTTTGTGCTCAGGAAAGATGAATGCCATGTAAAAATAGGACACAACTGTCCACGGCCTTTAACGCTGGACTAGCGACCCTCCCCCTTAGACCGGATGCCCAGTCTTCCACCAAAAAGACTGAGAGACAAGAGACCATTCCATGCTCTGTGCAAAAGACATCCTGAATCTGAGGATTAAAAAAAGACAACATTAAGGAAATCACCTTTTCCTTGGCCAAAAGCAGAGCGTTTTGCAAGTTACACCCTTAAATCTGCGAGAGGGATGGAAAAACTCGTCGCTTATGTGCGGTCGGACCTTGTGTGACCGCACCACTAAATTCCCTGGGACCGGTAAATCCGTCGGACGTGCATCGCTCTAACTGCGGGTTTTCTCAATTTAAATATTTTATTTCCCCACTCGACCGTGATTTCTGGAGTGAGTCCTCCGTGAGTCCTCATTTTCCACTGGAGGGATGAAGACATGACAGTGAAATAAACGGCAGAGACGGCGCACGACGGGGACCTGTGAAACGAGCAATGCCACAATCAAATTAACCGTTCTCAACACCCCCTCCATTGTCGCGCCGTGTGGACACCTTTCTGCCCACAGAACCGATGTTGGAAGCCAGTTTCCTTTTAGCAGAAGAGCAATGTGGGTATTCATTTTTTGAATTCAAGCCATTTAGCGACGATTGCCACTTCAAGCGGCATGATGTGATTGGTCAAGGCGGTCGTCCTTGCCCTCAGGAAGAGCAATGAACACCGCATACAAGTAGTTCTCTCGAATGATTCAAATTAGGATTGTGACCGCCATTCATCTCCTTTTCTTAGGAATATTAAATGGAGAAATAATATTAAAATGAATGTGTTAGTTAAGATACACTTCAGCAAACATACTGCCAACAATGAACTGGGGGTGGGAAGACACCAGTTTTCTCATTCAGAACATTGACTACAGGTTAATACAGTGCCGATCCGACAAGCTTAGTGGTCAAGGACTCATGAACCAAAGGTTCACCAATTGCTCTATTGCATACTGATAAAATGCTTCACATCAATCGAAGCATCCCAGACAGGGTCTCACAAGCTGGTCTTCTCTCACCAGATCTTCACAGATAAAACGTCTCAGAGGAAGTCACCAGTATTTTTGGTCTTTTCCCACTAAAATCTGGAAGAATATGGACAGGCTGGTCACTGGTTATAATTGTCTCAGCGCTTGTGGAAAAGCTATCCTTGGTCATTAGAAGTAAGCCTGCAGGTTTAGGGTATGCAAGAATTCTTGAAAAGAGGCTTTGGTGTAGCTCACTTTGTTCATATCATTCTGAAGATGAACTGCCCTATACCATCATAATGTGGAATGTAAAGGATTACACAGGAGTATCATGTTTCTCAACCCGTATTGTACCTCTGTGTGGTTTGTTGATGTTCATGTTTGCACATATTATGTCAAAGTGATGTTATGTGATTTGATTTTAATGTAAGTTTGTGCATAAAAAAATCTAATGAATATCTGTTTTTAAAAAAAAGGGACAAAGGAATCGGGTCACTTTCAATGAAGAAAGGACATTCAGGAAACATATCTGTTATTCCTGCAATTATTTTTTTATATTTGCCTAGTTTATTTTAGTTCACATACATTCATGATATAAAAACTAATAAAGGTCACACTCACCCTCTAATTGCTTTTTTCCGGGGATATAGTACCGGTGGGAGATCAGATAGAGAGACCCCACCACCCATATACCTCAATCCCCCTGCACTACTAGAAGATCTGTAGAAATCCGCACAGACCAGCCCGCAGAACGCCAGCGGGAAAGAGTTCAAAACGATACCTTTGAAACAGTAAAGTGAGACGCTTGACCCTGAGGACGCACAGCGATTGAGGTAGCCGCTGATATCATGTGTCTCAGGTTTTTAGGAGGGAGCGGGGCGGGGTGGGTGGCACACTACTAGGAGTCATGTTTAGGTTTTCAGTTTTTTTTAGTGCCTGTCGTTGCTTCCCCCTCCCTGCACAGGTATATCTTTAAATGTCAGGACTGACAGGATTCCGCACAAAAATGTATACGCCTGGCCCGTGTGTTTGTACAGGAAGTCAACTCTCTGAAGTGTACTGGCATTCCCCGCCTTTGATACTAAATCATTTTAAACAGAAATGACAGCCCTTCTTGTATCTAGTCCAGTGTGAATAGTATACAACAATATGAGTGAAAGTGGCATTATAAACCGAAATATAACAGGTTAAGACCAGCCATTATCAGAAAACAATTTGCAATTAACAAACTGTTATTGCTGTTTGATCGATCGTGAGCAGAGAGATCTTCTTTTCACCAGGTATGTTTCCTTTCCCAAACTGTGCGTTTGTACAAAGACAACAAGATAATTACCTGGTCATTCAATTTGACTGAGGCCAATTCTTAAATTTAGCAAGCTAATGGTAAAGGCGTGTGACTTCAGATCATGGTGTTTACAGTACAAAGACATGTCTCGGATGTACTGGAAGCCTGACGAGTGTTTTATAGTTTTTCTTACTGTACAATACTGCTGCTAATATGGCAGTTTTGCTCAATTGCTTTTTATTAGACTTCAAAGTAACACGTGTGACATGTGTATGGGCAACGAAAAACATGTGCAGGAACGGTGGGCCTATTACCCTGACAAAACTGATGTGGAAAATTTAAATAACAATTTAGAAAAAAAAGGTCATTTTAATTAAGAGACGGGTCACATATGGATTGTCAAGACGCCCAATGTGCAAATGGAGTGGCACTTAAGTCCAGGTCAAGAAGGCCTATGTCAACACCACTTCACTGAGGCTCTCTCTGCTTTCCCTTTCCGTCACCCAGCCACCCCTGCCGACGGTGGTGCGCTGAGTGGCGGGAAGTGGGGCTCCTGGGTCCCAGGGACTGAGAGATGCCGTTTCTCCACATGGTCAGGAAATGAGACAGAAGCTGGCAGTGAAGCAGGGGAGTGTGCTTCCCCCGCTCACCGCGTAGAAACTCACCATGAGCAAAGCGTGCTGGAGAAATACGCTTTGACTTTGTTCTTTGAGGAAAGAGAAAGAGCTGTAAATATTTGACAGGTCGTGCTAAATATCATTAGGTTCTGTTTAAATAAGACTTCGAATCCGGAGAAATGTTTCCATATTTCTTAAGGAAGCATGCAGCAGGAAATTAGCATACATTCACAAGACTTCACTAGAATGGCAAAGCAATCTGGTCATTAAAGAACCTCAAAAGTGGTATTTTCAGAGAGCTTCTCCTGTGCTTATATAAGCAATTCACCATGAATTATGCAGTTTGGTGCACAGTGTGAAAGGCAGCAGAGCAATTGGATGAACTACTGTTTCATTTCTTCAAGTTCTCCATTACCGAGAGATGTCAGGGTTGCAATTGTCCTGAAAGACCTGTGATGTAATGAAAAGGAAGTGATGCAATCCAGCCAGAGATTCGCGAATCACTGAGGCCTAGCTAATTGGGACCAGTACAAGACCTCTGTCCCTCTGGAACCACTTTGAGTGGCGGCTGTTTTACTCTAAGCAAATTTTTGAATAGGGTTCACCTATTCCTGCACTCTTTCTCAGTAAGTGCTCCTGGTCCACATACCCCATAGCTGTGACTCCTTATCATCTAGGGGGTGCTGATGATGTCACCCTCAACAGCCGACCCAGCACAACGCAGCCCCTGGGCCTGCCGCTGATGTCTTTTCTCAGCAGCCAACACTGCCCACCCCTTAAACCCCCTGCGACACCTCACCTCTCCTCATGCTCTCTGCTTGTTACAGTTTGGACCCTGAAACCTTTTATCCAGCTTTCGCGTTGAAGTATTCATTCCAGAATATGGAAAAGAAAAAATGAGAGCTCTCCTGAGTTAAGTGGACTGCCGGTTAAATGGGTTGCTTGCTTTTGTCAGCTACAGTAATTGACTCTTGGAAAATGCTTCTGTTTAGTTGCTTGGCACTTTGGTGGAATGTTCTAATTAAGCAACAGTGTTTACGTGTCATGTCTGCTTGTGGGCTGTGTGAGCCGCGCAGTTGTACAGGGGTTGCCGATCGCTTTTGTGATTGGCCATCAGCGTTTATCCTCTTGAGTGCCCACCACTTATTCAAATGCGCTGAATTGTGTTTTGCCCTTACCCGGCTGACGCGCCTGTCTCGCCCTTATGAGAACGTTCAGTGTCGTAGCTGTTCTGTGCAAGAGTGCTCCAAGTCAGGAGAGCTGCCAAGAAAAACGCGGAGATATTTATTTCCCTGGTGATAATAATCAGAGTCTTCGTTTAAATGGCAAATGTTATTGTAGATGACAGCATGATGCAGGCAAGCACATTGCACATCACATCTTTTAAATATATAATCATACCAGCTCCTTTGTACACTTGCAGACGGACTGAATAATTTATTTATTTGCGAAACAAAAGAATTGAAAACTTAATTGCTACACATAAGGATCGCTATATTTGACTATATAT
>JAOYSI010009211.1:0-11040 GCA_025775065.1 Hiodon alosoides | reverse complement strand
AAACTGGTAGTGTGTATCTGTGAGTATGCACAGGTGGAAACTGATACTGTGTATCTGTGAGTATGCACAGGTGGAAACTGGTAGTGTGTATCTGTGAGTATGCACAAGTGGAAACTGGTAGTGTGCATCGGTGAGCGTGCACAGGTGGAAACTGGTAGTGTGTATCTGTGAGTATGCACAGGTGGACTTTAGTAGTGTGATCTGTGAATTTGGTAGGCACATTTTGGTAATGTGTGGTTGGAGGCACTTTTGACTGAGTCTGTGTGCGTGTATACGCTTGCGTGCGAGTGTGTGAGTGTTAGTGAGCGTGTGTTTGTGTGTGCACGTGTCTGGGGGAGTCCGGGGGAGTGGGAGTATGTTGTGCGCTTGTGTGCGCGTGAGAGAGCGAGAGAGAAAGAGAGATTTATGGTTCTGTCCAGCGGAGCACTGGGGTAGCTGAAGCGTGTGTTTAAGTGTGCTGTCCACTGTCTAATTAATCAACACTACTCCATACGCTGAGACGAGAGCAAAAAAATATTGTCTTGGAGAGAACAGGGCACAAATTCCCTTATGGCAGGACACTGGTTTACTTACATTCCCTGTCATTTTCAGAGGGCAAATTGTTAAACCCTTCATGCTTTCAGACTTTTCAAAAACAAATTTAAAATGTTTACAGCAACTCTCACGAAGACAAGCGATTTAGGAAAATAATGTATATATCTGAATTTATTTAGGACAGGGTGACGATGGGTGGTTATGTCTGTCTGGGTGTAATTTTTAGCCCAAATGAAAGCCTAAGGACATGATGACAGTGTTTGGCGCAGCGGATTGAAGACACCGGGGTGGCTGGAATCCCAAGCAGGTCCTACACATCACACTGACCGCTTAAGTGTGGGCCAGCTGTAATAATGGATTACAGATTATGCAATATCTAAAAAAATAACAATAGGGGCAAAAATCTCAACAGTCGCCTCACGGGTTATCTGCCGAGCGCCGAGGTGGGGGGTTGGGATATGGCAGCCAATGGTGGGACAGAGGATGGGGATGTCAGTGGTGGGAGACGGAGGGTGAGGATGTCAGTGGTGGGATGTCAGTCATTTTTGCTTTACCTTTTGTCAGTAGTGGGACGGAGGTTGGGGATGTCAGCCATTTTTGCTTTACATTTGGTATGGAAGTTTGTGGGTGTGCAGCACAAAAATCTTATTGGCTTTCAAGACACAGATAGAAATTTTTAAAAAGGTTTTAGTTGCTTTTTTGTATTGACCTCAAGACGCAAGGTCAAGCTGTTCAAAACCATCATAGTTATTCATAAAATTGTGTACATTTAAATTATTTGTTCAAATCTTGCTAATCAATGCCTTCTCCACCCATGTAAAATTGATTACAGCTGGCCCCACAGGAACTTCTTCAGTGGCTTCTTAAAGGAAGTGCCGACAACAGAGGTCTCATTAACCCTCATCAGCTGCTGTTATTGGCTGCCAGCTAGCCAATCACGTGATTGATAGTCTACCCCGTTCATGGACTTCGGGGTGGGTAAATACAGCATGAGATTGGAACAGTCGATCTCTGCAGTTTAAAGAAGGGAGTCTTATTTCCTCATATGCATGGTTTATTTCCCTAGCCAACAGCCTTATCTAGGGCGACTTGCACTGTTAACTGTTGGGTGAACAATAGGCAATACATTTTAGAGAAATGTCTTCTTCTGACTGCAGTTCTTCAGGGGACCAGATTTAGGACAGCAGCCGGGGACTGACTTGCACTGGACCACACAGACTCCGGGTTATGAGCCCAAAGCTGAAACTGTAAAACAGTGAATTCCCCACAGTTATGCAATTGCATCTCTATATGGGATGCCACAAGGAGAACTATCAGAGTCTGTGCCATGACATAGTGCAAGAGTGGTGTAATGTTGTAGTAAATGTTGCCAGTTGGAAGCAAACTCTGCATTGGGTTGTTGTCTGCTCCAGCGCAGATATACAGATATACACACTCAGGTTGGTGGCAGGTTTCTCAGCCATTACGTCAGTAGCATTTAGGTTCAGAAAGCCACCTTTTACCATAAAAACACACACACCAACACACACATACACACGTACCTCCACATATTTACACGGACCCACACATACACAAACCCACCCACACACACTTACACTCAGAAATAAATCTGATCCAGCATATCTATTAATGCTGTGTGGTTAACTTTACAAAATGAAAATAAAAAAACAGAATTTGGAGCCTTGACTGTAAAAACTGTTTTTTTAAAGCTGTATTACATTTATATAAATGAATGTGAAAATGATTCTTCTTCATATGGGCCCCCACTATAAAGGGGGCAAACTGTTATTTCCCACAGATATCAATAACCCACAGTTTCATTTCCGCTGTGTCATGTGTGCATCCAGAGTACTGGACTCTGCATCTGAAGGGTGTAGGGTCGAATCTCAGATGTTCTAGTAACTTTAGACCTGTATACATAATTTAACGGAAATACTGGCACCATTTTGTAACAATTCACGCATACAGAACGGGACCTAACTCGCAGACCACAAGCAAAGATGGCGTGAGTTCCTGGCTGTGATGTAGCGTTTGCGTAAAGATGAGCTGGGAACGTTTAACAGCCCTCTGATTCACATCCTCTATAACCCTAATCCTAGACGAGGAACTCTGCGTATTAATATCGCAGAATTCTCAAGGCCGAGTGACCTTTTCGGTCTGCGGTGACAAATGTGTACACATGTTCATATCGTGCTTTGCGACGGCGTCCGTTCTCCGTGCCGTGGCTTTCCGGGTGCGGTCTGGACATGTCTTGTGTCTGCAGCGTCAGGGCCTTCCTCAGCCCACCCACGTCCCCCTGCTGCACCTGTAAAGTCAGCTCTGCCTGCGCTGCGGAAAGCCGAGCTGCTGCTTTGGCACGTTCTCCGCGTTTCTCGAGCGGTTTTCACACCGGCCAGCGAGCAGGGCCGTTGCTGGGGCGGCCTGAAAGCCTGCAGAGAGGTGGTAAGGTTGTCCAACGTCCTCCTCCGTTGCTCTGGGACCGAGGAGTGCCGAGGGCATTTGAAGTTAATTAATTAGTTTGATTTCGATGCTCACGTTGATACCATTGTTGTTCTTTAGAGGATGTTTTTTTTTTTTTTACATGGTATCCATTTATGCAGCTTGATTTGAACGATGCGATTTAGGTTAAGGATCTTATCGCATGAGCACAGAAGCGCTCCCCCCCCCACTGGTTAACTATAAGCCCATACTCTGACTTCCTCTAACACTATGTACACAATATACACTATTTGGGTATATGCCAGATATGATATAGGGATGAGAATGACCGATAAATGTGGAACGTTGTTTGGTAGGGGTTTGTGTAGTTTTTTGTGAGAGAAGGTACTGGCTCTGAGTAAAAAGCATTTGCGCTCACTCAGGCATATTTCAGTACAAACACTCTTTTTCAGTTAAGAGATTAGGAGAGGAACACACTGAATGGATTCAAAGGCATTTGTGAGTTTTGTGTGTGAGTAGGAGTGTGTGTGAGTGTGTGTGTGTGTGTGTGTGTGTGTGTGTGAGTGAGTGAGTGAGTGAGTGAGTGAGTTAGTCTCCTAGCGCTGTAAAGCGCAGTTTGTCTCTCTCTGTGTTAATCTTTTAAACCCTCTTCTGGGCTGACTAACAGAGACTGCATTAATATTTCGCTCTTTTCTCTTACCCCTCCCTCCATTTATCTAACCGTCTATGTGTGTGTGTGTGTGTTTCTCTCTTTTCTGTCTTCTCTCTCTCTTTCCCTCTCTCTCCCTCTCTCTCTCTCTCTCTCTCTCTTTCCCTCTCTCTCTCTCGTTCTCATTCTCTCACTCTCTCTCTTCCTAACCCCCCTCATCTCTGTCTGTTCACATTTTATTATTGACATTAGTTGAAAAAAAAATGTTTTTGCCTGAATTCCTAACTAGCAAATGTCACCGCTCATTCTGTTTCTCTGCTACTAGACCACTCCCCCAACCTCTCGCTCTTTCCGACCAGACAACCCCCCCGGCAAAAGTTCAATAAGCACACAGGGCTTTTAAGTTAAGGAGATTTTCTGTCTCCAGGAATTTGCTGAAAATCTTGTACACGCATTAACAATAGTAATAATAATAATAATAATGATAATAATAATAATAATAATAATAATAATAATAATAATAATAATAATGGCTCCTTTAACCTCATGTTCCTCTCTGAATGGCATACTGTAGTTCATTTTTTCAACTTGAGACACGCACCTTTCAGTGCCCCCCATCTCCTCCTCGCTCGTGCTCCTGCTGCCTGGGTGTAATATGATACTGCAGGGCATTGCTGCCAGTCTTCAGGCCGGTGCTGCGGTGTAACGCCTCTGCTAGACATTCTGTGAGCGTGAGAGCGCAGCGGTTTGTGCCTGTTTCAGCTTTGTCCGCCAACAACTGCGGGCACAACTCTCTCTCTCTCTCTCGCACGAGCTGCGCTGGCCATCTGCCCCGCTTGGAAAGGGGATCGGCGCGCTGATGGGACGTCGACCACCCTCTCCCCGTATTCGTGAATGAGAATGTTTGCCGTGGAGCAGCTGTGTGTGGTGCCGTGCTTAAAGCTTGGGACCAAACATTGCCGGTTCAGGTTTAATCTAAGCTGGGCGGTTGTGCGATTGCGAAGACCGGTTGGGAGAATGAATGGAAGCTAGCCCTGGGATGAAGACTAATGTTGTTACAGTAATGTTGTGGATAATGTTGTTATTCAGTTGCCTAGCAGGCTCATATAGATAGAGATTTACTCCACTCATACAGCTGGACATTTACTGAAGAAATTCCCATTACCTTCCTGGTAATAGCCTGACAGCTGTGGGGTTTAAACCAGCAACCTTCTGTTTACAGCTCCGTTGATTTAACGGTCATAACCCCCCGCATGACGAGGAGGAGCGCGAGCGCGGGTGTTTACGCCAGTGTAGGGGAACGAGAGGGTCGTTGGGTTTAAAAGCCTGAGCCTTTCTGTGTCAGGGCCAGAGCTGAAATTCTCTGCCATTCGATACTGGAGAAGGCTTTCGCAAGAGTCCTATTGTACGAAGGCTGTTTGCAGATACATTCTCCTGTCAACCACGCATTCCCTGAACAAATACAAATGATCAGCTACACGTTTTATGTACCCAGAATAAGTACATTCGTAAGCTTGTGGTGTCTACTGCGTCCTCTTCCGTCGGTGTCTGCACACGGAGACGTGAGTCTCAATCCTGCTAGTTTTGCTGGGATGCTGGGAGTTGTAGTCACAAGTATATTACTGGCATGAGTTTGAAAAGATTTTTGTGCGTCGACATGTGTGATCTGTGAGTGGGTTCTTTCGCGTGTGAGTGCATGTGTGATTGACCTGCGAGTGTGATATCCCGCTAACGCGCTAACAAGACCAGAGCAGCAGTGGCCAGAATTTCACCATGACGAATGAACTGTTGGATCCCTGACCCTGTTTGGTCCCGGAAACACTGTTTTTACGGCCTATGTAGTGACGCACGCGAGCACACAAATACACACAAAGTAACACATTCTGCCTCCCCTAGCTTCCTCTCTCATTCCCAGGCTCTCACCCGTTTCTCACCTCCAATGATGAAAGGTGTTTTTGAGGAGAGATGATCTGTCCTCTTCATCGTCATCTCTCGCCCCTATTTAGCCGTCTTTCTAAACAAAATCATGCTGGCAGGGGAAAAGGCGTGATTTCAAAGGACGTAATTAGTAACAAGCTGCCAGGATATTAAGTCACAAACGCTTACTCACACAACGGAATCGTCTTCATCTGAGAGACAGTCTCCATAGGTCCAGCTTTTTACCCCTCCCCTCAATGGATTTAACGTATAGGGTATCGGTCCCGATTCTAAACACCCTTCTCTGTGTTGGGTGACTTATCACTGTGTATGATCATTCAACCTCTCTAAAAGGCTCTCTCTTGGTGCATATACCTGAGATGTAAGATGGTGTGGGCTCTCCTGCAAAAACAGCCCTACAAAGGTGTTTGGGACACAATCCACGCCGGTGGGCCTGAGAAAGCCGACACACTCCCCCAAACTCCCGGGGCTGTAACGTTTGTCATTCAACTGTACCAGCTCTCCCTGAGTTCAGTGTTCCTAACCCCTCTCTCCTCGTCTTTAGAAATACAGGTACCAGGATGAGGAAACCCCCCCCTTGGAGCACAGCCCCGCCCACCTAGCCCCGGGGAAGAGCGCAGAGCTGCTGCACATGAGTGACAAGAACCTTGCGGCCATGGACGCCGTGCACGGCTACACGCCACACGCGCACCTGTCGCCCATCAAGGTACCCGCCTGCAGGGGGCGGTCTGGGGTCGCTCTGGTCGGCAGGGGGATGGCAGGGACACTCGGAAACGGAGCTTAGAGGCACTGGAGTGCTCCACAGCTTGAGGCGGAGGCTGGATGCTTTGTGAAGGTTTACCTTCCAACAGATTCCCTTTCAGATCATAACTAGGTACAATGACGGAGCTGACGCACTAGAACTGGCGCTGGCGGAGGGTTTTGGCCAATGGACAATTCTGACACGTACACATACATGTACCCAACTGCACATGAACACACATTCTCAAAAGCACTCAGACACACACTCATACGCAGACATGTCTATGTCATACATATAGATAAACACACACTCTCTCACACATACAGACACACACAGACAGAGACACACATTCACAAAAACAGTGTTTGTGTCTCACCTATAGATAAACACCACCACAAACACTCCATTTCTCATACACAAACACACACACACACTCTGTCTCACACATACAAGCATACAATAGGGAAGGGAATCACAGGGATGTATCACTAAACTCAGTCCTCCTGCCCTAGACCCTTTAGTGAACAGGGAAATAGGGTAATATGGCTGTTTTTGGTGTGGTAGGCACAGTGTGTTTATTTCATGTTTTATTCATGTTCATATTTGGTAAGGGGCAGTTTCTCTGAGGACAGTTTCTCTGAGGACAGTTTCTCTGAGGGCAGTTTCTCTTATTTAGTCCCTGCATTGGCAGTACCTCTCAACAAGGTGACTTTTAGACAGGCCTACACATCCATTCTTATCTATCTCTCTCCCTCTCCCTCTCTCTTACTCTCTCTCTCTCATGCCCTCTGTACTTATTGACAGCACCCATTGGCATAGCCTCCTTTCCTCTCTGCTGTCACAAATGACTTGTCAGTCATCTCATGCGGATTGATTTTTCAGGCTTTTTTACCTTCAGGTTATTCTATGTGGTATGATAACCCCACCCCAGAAGCTCTGAAAAATAGGAACCGGCTAGCTTTTCTTTAGCTGATATAAATTTTGGAATGGGACACGTATACCTGGTATAGTATCACTATATCAAAGGGGCTTGCAGTCATCATCCAGTTGACCTCTGTTGTTCGAGGGGGCGGGGCTTTTCAGCAGAGAGAAGAGGACGAGCCCTATCTCTAGGGTCTGTCCATACCTGGATATGACTTCCATTGGATTTATGCTCCCTTAACACCGATGCCCTGTATTCACCTACAGGTTTTACAGCAGTGTTTCGCAGCCCATCTGTTGGTTACTTGTTCTGCCTCCAAACAGATGGTGCATGGGCAAAGACAATGCAACCCACATGCTGTTGTTCATGGATTTACAGGAAAGGTTACAACTGGGGCCTTTTTTTACATGTAACTCAATGTAACCCAAATGCTGTCATTAATGGATTTACAGGAAAGGTTACAACTGGGTCCTTTTTTTACATGCAACTCAATGTAACCCAAATGCTGTCATTAATGGATTTACAGGAAAGGTTACAACTGGGGCCTTTTTTACATGTAACTCAATGTAACCCACATGCTGTAAGTCATGGGTTTCCAAGAAGGTTATAACTGGGGCCTTTTCACTTCGTCCACCTTGTCTAGGGAGACAATTATTTTTGGGATTCTGTCCTACTTTGTTCATTCCTCTTTGGGAGGAAATTGATGTCCATTTGCTCGCCATGTGCGGTGAAACAGCACCCCTTTGTGCTGAGAAGATCTAACTGCAGGTCACTTTTAGCACTGAGCACAATCCCTTGACAGTAGCATTAACAGCTCAAGTGCCAGCGAAAACTGTTGGCAAGTAATTCAACTTAATGAATTATTCATCATAAATAATTTCATTGGAAATCAGAAGAATCAGCATGGGCACTGAATGTATGGGACTTTCTCTCCTGCCCACCTGTCCAGTCCATGCAGTTCAACCTACACCCACCAGGGGCACTCTGGACTTTGTCTCGTCCGTGCCCACACACATGTCCTTCGGTATGGGCCATCTTCGCCAGCAGGCACCATAACATCTCCGTGCCTCTCTCAGGTCTGATTCCTTCTCCTCCAAGCTCCATCTTTCCCCATGCCCGTCCCAGCTTCCGCTTCCTTCCGTCATTCTTCTTTTCAGCCCCCAAGTCCAGCCTGTCCTCTGACCTCTGACCTATGAACCTGTGACTCGCTCAGTTCAACCTCGCCGTGGCTCCTCCCATTTTGCCCTGTAGAATTATTTCCCTCTGCTGTGGTTTTTCTTCACAGCCGGTGCTGCTGTCGGCTGGCCACACCCCTCTCTACACCTCTGCCACCTCCACCCTGGTAAGACCACAGCTACCCAAGGGCGGCCCATTCGTGTGCATCCATTTCCACCGTCTGACATCATCCGTTCTGTCTGACGTCATCGCCCCCTGTTGGGCATCAGCGCGCATTTCGCCACTTGTCACCAGTAGTTTCTGTGTTTTTGAACCATTTTTTGTCCCTGTCACCGTCCTTTCCTCACAGAAGTTCTGTCATTATTGTTCTCGTCTCGCCAATGCTTGTTGTCATTTTCACTGTTGCTCTCGGTACAATATCCACCGCTGCACTGTTGGGTTGTGTGACTTTCGCCTCTGTTAACACTTAAATGTGTGGAGTGTGGAGTGCGCCTCTGTGGAGAACCATGCATGCTGTAAGTATCTCTGTTACTGGCACTGAAACGGTGACAGTTACGGTCGGTCGCCATGGCGTCATTACCAACGGTGATCGCCATTGCGTCGTTGTGTGCTGTACAGTTTCTGTCGACCCAAATGCTGGGCTGCTGATTTGTTATGCCTTGTGGAGTCTCGGACGCTCTGCTGAAAACGACAAAGGCCGCTAGCGGAGAAGTTTCACGTTTAACGTCCGGCGACGCTAAGTTGATCGGACGACGATTGCATCACACCTCGCTGACGCTGTGTTTTTGGGTTGGGGGAGGGGGGTACGGAGTATAAACCCGCACTGGAATGCTACCTTGTCGGGCTGCTTTGCCAGGTGTAAAATTGTACATCTGACACAACCCAGGCATGAAGACCCCATTGGAGGCGTTGTGTACTGATACCAGTCAACCATGTAAAACATAACATAAGTAGTAATAGCACTGTGAAATAACCACTCCAGGGGTCTCAATAACAAACATTGGCTTTGGCAACAGAAGACTGCTTTGTTAATAGCATATTAGGAGCTATGATAATCAACTGAAATAAAGTGTGGGCTTAAATTAATTTGTTGTTTAAACAAATTACAGCATTGATACCGGCAACACAGGCTATACACCTACGCTGAAAATTAAACATTTTTTTACAGAAATATCTGTCAAACATAGGCTTTCAGGTATGGTGCCAGATCTCGGGTATCCGAGTTTGAGTGTGCCTGTACCTGTGCCTGTACCTGTACCTGTACCTGTACCTGTAACTACTTCTGCTGTGAGCACCGTTGGCTGGTGAGGGATGCGTTTTGATTAGTTTGAAAGTAGTCGATCTGCGTTGAGGCAATTATCTCAAATGTCCTTAATCATCATTTAACTGTTTCTCTTTCCCGCTGGTCCATCGGGGACTTAATTAGCCTGATTATTTCATTTGCTGAACTCTGTGGAAAAAAAACAACAAATCCCTTGCTGTTTAGTCAGTAATGTTCTTGAGTGAAGAGCATGTTTTCATTGATCAAGTCTAAAGTTATTTCCTCTGGTTAAGTAATTAAGAGCAAAGTTTGCAACACACAAAGTAATTAAGCGTAAATAGCCGCACGCACACACACACATTCTCTGTGACCCAAGTTTAAAATTAGACAGAAGTCCACTGTGGGTAATGTAGATGGTTGTGGTTTCATGGGTAAAATGAGCTTCAGCACGATTGTGGAGGTCATATGAATTAACCTCTAAAGCAAAGGTATTTAGAGAGGTACAGTGGAGTGTATTGTGAAAGTTTAGATATGTGTCTTCCACGATTTGCATGATCTGGCCTGAAAACGGATACTTAGAAGCAAGTTGTGTGCATTTTTGTGGAGCTTGTGTTCTGGGGGGGTAGTTTTCTGTTTAAACAGGAACTGCAACCATTATGGTTTATCTTGTAAGGTAGTGGTACCCAAACCATGGTCCACCTAAGGTATGCTGAATGAGAAAATTGTTCAAACAATATGGGATTCAAATGAACGAATAAAACAGATTTATCATAAACTTTAATTTAAAAAAACCCATAAAAACCCAGATTTTAAATGATTTTACATGCATATTAGGCAGAAATTTGCCAACCCGCTAATAAATTAGGAGAATGCATTTATCCATCGGCAGGTGCGAGTTCTGGTTTTAATTTGCAATTAAACCTGCCAACCTTCATGTTTTGGCACTTACTTTAACAAACTCAACAAAATATGGGCAACTAAGTAAAGCCCCTTCAGCGAAAATAACAAACCGCTCAACCGCAAACTTTGCCCGTCTTCAATGCAGATTTTACAGTCTAAAAATCTCTCGTGAGCCACTGGCTTTTTTCAAGAGTCTCGGATTGTTTGCACCTGAGTGTGATTACCTTCAGTGGAACCACACTCAGGTGTGCAACAAGGTCCTCTTACGGAGCGTAGTCCAGCTGTAGTCGATACAACATTCTGAAAATGAGCGAAAGAGTCAGAAGCCATTGAAACATTAACGCGTTGTTTGTAACGGTGCTCTTTGGGGGCCCCTGTAGTGCTGAATCTACAGCACTTTGAGCATCTGCTAAATGACAAAATGTAAAACGTAAATGTAAATGTAGCCCATGCACCCCCCCCCGTCCCCCCCGTCCCCC
>JAOYSI010009210.1:0-11042 GCA_025775065.1 Hiodon alosoides | reverse complement strand
CTCAGATGGTGTTTTGAATGTTTTTGGGAATGATTAGTCAGCAATGGTCTACAATAATCTAGGGTCGGCCTATAAATTACTAGCGTTGAATATTACCCTTTGGTAAATTCAGATCTTCTCCTCGGCTGGGAAAGCAAACATTAAATCGTTTGACGTTTTCAATAAGTAATGGACAGTCTCCAGACTGTCAGGCTGAATTAATGTGTAATCATTCCACTCCAAGAATCACATCAGATTTTTCTCGCTGTGGGTTGAAAAACTCGCTGCAGGTAATGAGGTGAAGTTTTACCAGGAAAAAAGTGTCAACACTGACGCAATATTTTTTTAATGAAGCCGCCACAGGACGCGAACCTCTGCCACATTCCCGCGGCAGTGAGATACGCTCTCCCGAAGACATGCTGTCACCACAAACCGACCCCTGGCAGCCTCGGCACCCGGATCAATATAAACTGCAAAATCTCAATATTTTACTAGCAGCTGCAAAAAGCAGATTTATCTTCTGGATTTCTACATGTGCTGTCATGCTTTGAGCCACATCATTTTTGCTGGGTTAACAGAATGTATATATTTCCATATACTTTACAATTTATCACGAATCATAATATAAAAAGAAAATTCCACAAATATTTGACAAAGGCTCTGCTTAGGTCCCAGCAGAGCCGCCAATGCCTGTGAATTTTATTAAATCTTTCCACCTCGACATAAAAAATAAAACAAGACCAGACCCATAAATCGCATACATCTCATAACCTGAGAAAAACACGAGTATATCATGTATTTCATACCCTTGTAACATTTCGTCTCTCAGTTTGGCTTCACTTAACATAAACACCACAGCACACAAATAAATGTACTCGGACTAAATGACTCAGCCGGCCGGTGAAAGAGCGCTGCTTTTTCTGAGCAATGGGTGGTCTCGCGCACTATTTCAGAGAGGGGTGAAGGAGTGTAAACGCATACCATTTCTTACAAGCCCGCCGCCCCGCTTCCAAAACTCGCAAAAATCTCAGCGCAGGCGAAGCACATCAAAGGCATTTTTTTCTTTTTGGATAATATTTCCCTCGCTGACATGTATTTAGTATTGTGGTTGGATGACTCATAAAGACGACTGCAGGGCGTCCCAGCTCGAGCGCAGGCGAGCGCATGCCAATGGACATCATTGTCAGAGCAAAAACAAAACAGGGTCGATCAATCACGGACGGGCTTTGAAGAGAATTCCATTTAGAAATAGAAAATCATAACATATGGAATTCAAACCAGCTGACTGCTCGAGGGGGACACCTCCGACCAGTCTAGATGAGTTGAGCTCTACAAGGGCCAGCGGTCGGAGTTGATTGTCATACCTAAGTCAGTACGTACCACCGGCTACACAGTTCCGTGTCAAAAACTTGAAGTTGCTCTAAATCGCGATGGTAATTGTCTTATCTCGAGATCTATTGTAAATATTAAAAGTTCGTTTCCGGTTAACTGTAAAAACACAGCACCGCCCGTGGCAGTTTAGTGTCCGCAGACGAATACCCCAGCGCCTCATACGGTGCTCTCCTTGGTCTTTATTTACTTCCTGCGCCCTCGTGTGCGTCAAATTTTAAAAGTTTGGCCCTTCGTATTTTTCCGTTTGTTTAACTCCCAAGTGTTCAGCCTTGATATGAAGTCTCGAAGTCTTAAAATATATTACAATGACACCAATATTGACTTTTGTGTGGCTATAAAACATTTTATTAAACTTATTAAACTGCATTTTAAAATTGACTTCACCATAGTGAATTTTAGATACAATTATCATGTTTACTTTTTTCCTTCTTTTTAAAAGTTTCTTTGTAAAATAAATTCCCGTATTCCCGGAATTCCCATACGTTTTCTAATACATACTGCAACAGTCTTCACAAATGCTTTATATGTTAGTAACGATGCATGACGTAAATAAGTTATTTCCAATTATACACATTCTGTTCAATGGTATTGCTCAATGTACCACTGTAGCGGGAAATTGTGTTTATGCCTTGTCCGTGGCGTTTGTATATTGTGCATATAATAGTTAACAATTATTAATTAAATAATAATATTCAGAATTGTAATTGGATAGACACCAGTCATCCACGGATTACGCATGAGCCCGTAACCGCGGCCCGACCAAACGGGCCCGTTCTCATGCAGTTTGTACCTGTACTGGACCACCATCATGTTCTGCTCTCCGCAGTGTCGCGCACATCGGATGTACCTCATCCAGCTGGACTTGCTGGGCTCGTTCCCGTCGATAAAGTGCAGTAAAGTTCCTTCCTGGTCGTAGATCTGAAACACAAGACGCTCGGGGGTAACGCTCGTAGAACCAAACGCATGGCCCATTATACAAATACAATACCATATGATTCTGGTGCTGAAAAAAAGGTGTTTATCGAACTCATTCTAAATCTTAATTTATAAACTTTAACCCAAATGTCTTCTAATATTTCAGAAGAAAATTGATTAGGGGTATAAACACATATGCTAATTTAATAACTGACCGGTAACAGCGATAAACGATGACAAATGATCACATACCACAGTCATTGGGAAAATGTTTATAAATAATAAATTAAATTCCAGGATTACTGGTTAGGTCAGCTCCAGTGCGTTGCAGTTAGAGTGTAAGGCTAATCCGTACACACAAATATTCAATACGTAATGCTTTAATTGCGCGTTGGTTAACGGGCAGAACACTCGGTCAGGTTAAAACGAGCCTTGTTTAATTTTTCCCTTCTAACCATAGGTTGCGGTAACAAATTACAGAAGACGGCTAAAGCGCGTCCAACAATCCTCTCTCAAGTCAACCTAAACAAACCCTCTTTTTCCTAGATTTGCATCTTCCTCTCCCAAAACTGTATGACTTGAAACGAACTAAAATAATACAAACCGGGTAAATACGAGTCAACCAAAAAATAACAAGAAATAAATCATACCGATTCATCACCATTAAAATACAGAATCACATTTGTGATGTGTCCAAATAAACAAACTTTAATACCATAATTAACAATAACCCACACACACGAATACCCATGTTACAATACTTTTAGATACTTTATATATGCATGTATACTTAACTCTTAAATCAGAGTTTTGCATCTGCTTAGTTTTCATGCTCTTAGTGATCCGTTCCAATGTACTTGTATTTAATGATGCATTCTCTCGTCACTGCTACGTAATCGTAATCGTAGCTCTGAAATACATACTTAATTAAGAAATTCGTGCCAACAGGAGAAATCCACCCTACAACAAAGTAAATACCTTGAGCTTTCCATCTTTCTCTCTACTACCATAAAACACAGCAAACGGAACCAATACCAAGGAGTATTAGGACCCCCGGTCAGCCTCTCTGTCTCCTCTCTTTCTCAAAGGTGCTTTATAGTCATAATAAGGGGTACGGGTATTATTTGTACAGATAAGGCTGAAAAAAAACAACTAAACCACAAATTTACCATAGTTTTTAAAATCAAAGAACGAAAAAGTTGATAATAAAAAAATTAACAATATAATTACAAACATAAAATAAACTCATTATCGTAAATCATTATAGTAAAATGAAATAAGCCATGATAACAGGTAACAATTTGGCACAACAGTAATGTTATTAACCATATTTAGCAACCAGTGTGACACATTTTGTGTGATACTTTTTGTTTTTTGTTTTGTTTTAAATCAGGAGCTTTCTGAATTGTGGAGTAAAGTTTCCATATTTTCCTTATATTTATTGCTTTCAGTAAGAAAGAGCAGCATCACTGCCTTTCTTGAGTCACACAGTAAGCACGGCCTGTCCTGCCTTGGCAGTCCGGTCTGCCTGGTCAGTACTCCGTTCCTGTTCTTCTTTCTGATTCGCTGCTTTTCCATGGCCAGGTATCACTTTAATTGGCTCTGTGTTTTTGATTGTATGTCTCAAACGGTTAGATCATTTTGATTTTGTTATGTCATATTTTGGTTAAGTCTAATTTGGGGTGTCTGTGAGCTGGTATGAGGCTGTGAGTTTAGAAGCCTCTTTGTCTCTCTCTCAGTCCACCTCTCCCCCCCTTCCTCACTCTGTGGGTGTTATTTCCAGCTGTTGGCAAGTTAAATTAAGTTGCCGTCTGACACCCCCCAACCTGATGGTGAACACGACATGGCGGTGGCTCTTCAGTCAGATTATTAAGAGATCAAAGTGTGACGGAAACTTGAGTGACAGAGCATGGTTCTTCATTCCCATGAATACCTGGTTGGCCGTTGTCAGGTGAGTGGGATAGGGTTCGCTGACTATTAAACTACAAAAATATTGGATATATTCTTTCATTAAGAAAAAAAATATTTCAAGTATAAGGTTGAAAAGAATAGACTGTTTGTGAAAAGATTGGTCAGAGCACAAAGATCTCTGGCAAAGACAGAAATAGAATGAAATCTGATTCAAACCTTTACATGCGTATAAAACCCGTACCGTTTCTAACAGAAACAAAATTTTGAAACATTTTTTTGCTGTTGCTGTTGTATGGATGTTAAACTTCATAAAAAGTTTTGTTCTGGTTAATTTATAGTGCCATGAGCACTAACCCTTATAACGATGATGACTGTCAGAATCAAATTTAACAAGAGGTTGTAGCATGCCAGGGCAGGCAGTTCTAGCAGCAGTCAGACATAGGGAGGCAGAGAGCCCGTTTAACCTAGTATTTGGCATTTTAGATGAAACAAAAACAAAACAAAAAAATCTAATATAAGTGCCCTTTCGGGTATTACCCAAAACAAACAGTCTAATCAGCTTTAGGCTGGAACTAAATAAAAACTTTGGAAAAAAGAATGCTTTTAAATAGCAACCAAAGCACAAGAAAAGCATAACCACCAAAAGACTTCTCAGTCTAAAATGTTTTGGTTTTTTTTAGATAGCTCTCCGGTATCTTTTGACGTCTTCCAATTGTTGGCACATACCTGAGAATCATACTCAGGTGCATCAGTTGATCTTTGGCTGTGGGCATTTCCCTACGAAATATGTAGGGATATTTTGCATCACAAAGAGAAAAACTCATTTAATAAAATTCTGGAGATAATTAATTTAGTGAGGACAGCCTCTGCTCAGCCACATGTAGCATTGGCAGAGTTGTGACTTGCATCCCTCACATTATCATATTATATTTCTAATGAGAAGGCACATAAATTAGTAGCTACTGGTTGTGGGAAGAACAGACAAGGGGGACCAGACAGCTCAGCCGTGAGCTATGCCGGTGTGTTGCACAGGTTTTTACGATTGATGATCTGCACCGAGAGGTCCCGAGCCGACGCCCTGCAGGCCACATCTGGCCACATCTGGTTGGTGAAGCTGTGATTTATGGGCCTCAGGTCAGATCAGCGTTTCTAAAGGTGTTCAGTGTCGTCAGTTCCTTTCTCAGTGTCTGCATGTGGCCTCAACATGAGTGAAAAAAGGCCGTTGCTGAGGTTTATTTTCTTATTCTGGTTGTTTTATAGGCAATAAAAAAATGACTATACTGACGATACTTTGAAGTTCTGATACACGGGGGTGTGTACCTCCAAATGAAAGATCAAAAAGAAGACAGAAGACGATAAAAATCTTCAGCTGTTTTCTTAACTTCCTGCTCTTTCAGGTGCCGTCAACAAGCTTCTGGTGAACAGAGAAACGTTAACAGTTCGGCTGTTGATGTGGCTTCCAAGTCTCAGCCCTTCTAAGTATGCCAGCTGGACCACATGTTTATGTGGGGACATCAACAAAGCCCAGGAACTAGCTCAGAAATGCCCGCAGCTCAGTGGTCATCCAAATCTAGAATTCCCTGTTTCCGTTTCAATACTAGCCCAGAACCTCCATCCCTTCTCTTTACTCTGACAGTACCACCATTGCTTCAGAACCAGCATCGTTTCTCTTTACTCTGACAGTACCACCATTGCTTCAGAACCACCATCGTTTCTCTTTACTCTGACAGTACCACCATTGCTTCAGAACCACCATCGTTTCTCTTTACTCTGACAGTACCACCATTGCTTTAGAACCACCATTGGTTCTCTTTACTCTGACAGTACCACCATTGCTTTAGAACCACCATTGGTTCTCTTTATTCTGACAGTACCACCATTGCTTCAGAATCACCATTGGTTCTCTTTATTCTGACCGTACCGCCATTGCTTCAAAGTACTTCTAGCTTCTCTTCACTCTGAAACAGCACCCAGTTTTATGACCTAAGCTGGGAAGCAAAATTTGCATAAAGAAAATAAAATGATGACAGCTACTGTGTGGAAATGTGTACATTTGTTACCGTTATTTATTTATTTACTTGTTTTTCTTATTTATTTTTATAAACACACAAAACAACTTTATTTCTCTGGCAGGTCATTCATCATGCGGTCCAGCAGTTCCATATCTGCTGAAGGGATGAGGTTTGTGGACCTCCGCTGACCCCATCGAGCCTCTGACAGTCGGTTTGTCCACGGTGATTGCTCCCCTTCCTTATCTGCTCACCATCTTCACTGAACCTCCACCGCAGCTGACAGCATGATGGAGCGCTGGAGGTCTGACGCTGTTTGTTACACAGACATCAGAACAGTGTGAATCTAGAAGAGTTTCCCCCACTGTGTAGATACACACGGATGTACTCTGTGAGCTAAGAAAGGTGTTTTCTTTTTCTTCTTCTTCTTCTCATTATTATTATTATTATTATTATTATTATTATTATTATTATTATTGTTATTATTTATATTAGTCTGCAAGCTAAGGACGGTTTCCCCACATTGTGTAGATACACACGTATGTACTCTGTGTGCTAAGAAAGGTGTTTTATTATCAATATTATCAATACATTGCAGGCTTAGGAGGGTATTATTATTATTATTATTAATTAATAATAATAATAATAATAATACAAGAATAAATATATAATAAATAATAATACTAAATCAGTTTTAATAAAACAGCATTTTCTGTATGTGCAATGACCATTGGATGATTTGCACACAGATACATTGTAGAGGGATAAGCACTAAATAATTTTAGTGTACCCTCAGAATAATGGCAGTATACCCCCCGGAATAATGGTAGTGTACCATCAGAATAATAGTAGAGTACCACTCAGAATAATGGCAGTATACCCTCATATTAATGGTAGTGTACCCCTCGGAATAATGGTAGTTTAACCTCAGATTAATGGTAGTGTACCCTTTATACAAGAGGAGCATTGAACCTGGTATTATATAATCAACCAAAAACTAAAGCCAGAGTGACCCACGGGATCTAAAGTTGAGATAGAGGTTGACTGAGTTTGTCTAAGAAAAGAAGTACTCTGAGGAAGGAGGTTTTCTGGGGAAGGAGGAAGTTTGGGGAAAGAGGTACTCTGAGGAAGCAGCGGGCTAAGCAGTAGGTCAAGGCTCTTTAGCATTGGCCCGTGTCAATACAGATTGGATGGAACAATTAGACTGATGAAAATATATTCATCTGGACACAAAACGCACAAATTAACAAATAGGGTTTTTTTTTAACGCTTTTTAACGTTTTTTTACGGCAGAATGTTTGGGGGGTGGGCTTTGATAGAAGAAATAGCGGCCAAGTAAATCAAAAGTTTTCTTTCTTTTCTTCAGAAACTATGTTCACAAACAGTAAACTGATTAAACGGAGACAAAACAACAATATATTGTACTTAATAAACAATCGTAAATAATGTCAAAATAATGTCAGATAAAAAACACATTTGAAACATGTGTCAGTCAGGCCTCGCCCCTTTCTAGTATTCTGCCGTTGATGAATTTCTGATGGCTTTATATGTATTTATATGTATTCAAGTGATGCTCCCCTCCATTATATATTAAAAAAAACAAATGCATTTACGTTACAGTGTTGTGGGTACTCATTTCCCATCGAATAACAGGGGCCAGGAGAAAGGTGATGTTATAAGTCTTTTTCTAAAAAAAGTTAATTGACACGTGGTGTAGAATATCTGCACACAAAAGCGAAACGCTCCGGCTGTTTCTTACTCCTCTCTGCACTGCAGTCAGCACATAAATGATGCATTACATTACACTGTCTCGTAGCAGATGCTCTCAGTAGTTTACAAACAAACCAAAACCAAAGAGCAAACGTCCTGAAATTGGAAGAAAGAAACGGCAGTACTGTAGCCAGTGTTGCTATGTTTGTTATTTCTCTGTGCAGCATGCTGGGGGGTGGTTTGTGCAGCTTGCGGGGGGATGGTTACCAGTGTCTGTAAAATGTAGTGCAGACAAGCCTTGTCAGCTGGGCCAGGGCTATCGGTCTGTCAGAATGTTAACAAATACATGTTAAAAAGCTCTGAACTGATGGAGATGGATTGCCCATTCAGACAGAGGCTAATACTGTTTTTATTAAGATTATGTGCTACTCTTCAGTGTATTTGTAAATTTCACTTTGTCTGTTTCATCATCCAAATGGCTAATATAACAAAGCATCGGCAGTGTCCCCTGAGGAAGAGGAAACAGAGCTGTGTGGGAGGAGTTTGTCTGAGATAAGAGGACTGTGTAGTGAACACAGGCCTGCACGGGACACCGGAGAGCTTCAGAGCTGAGTCACTCATTAACACACTCACACACAGACATACATGCTCCACGCACATGCACACATACTGACAAGCGCACACAAACACACACACGCACACAGAATGACAAACACTCACGCACAGACACACACAATCACACATTTGCACACACACACTAACACGTGTATTAAGACATGTACAATTACACTCACATTGGTGCACACAAAAAACATACAGAAACACACACACACACAGACATTCACGCGCACACACAAGACACACGATCAAACACAGAACACACAATCACAAACAGACACACACTAACACACAGAAACACAAACACATTCACACAAACCCCTTCCACGCACGCACACACACACACACACACACACGCAAACGCACCACTCCAAGACAGCCGGACACGGAGTGGATTGCCCCTTCATTATCGCGGGCTTTGCGTCACAGAAGGGAAAAGCCAGTGATCCTCTCACTGCCCAACCCCCAGAAGAACAAATGTGTCCAGCTGAAAAACTCCTGACAGTCCATTCATTTCCGAGCCCTCTGGGGAAACTCATTGTTTGACTACCCCGATCCACCTTTCTTTGAGACTCAACCCGTTCCAGGGGGTCCTGCGAAGGACAAGCTCTGCTCTTCAAACTGACAGAGATATTTTCTCACCCCCAGCAGCAAAATGTGATGTTTTCCTCTTTTATATGTGTTCAGCAGGATGGCGACAACAGCAGCAAACAAGATATACTGTGAGAGCATTGTTTTCATTTCTTGTCGTCATTTGGCACTAATCAAAAATCTTTATAAGAAGGATCCAGGGAAACTCCTTGTAAATATTTCTCTGGATCTCATCTGGATCTCATCTGGCTAGCTACGCTGCTGGATGTGAGCTTGTGTTATTCCAGGTTGTTAGATTTGTCCTGTATTAACACAATCAAGATACATCAATACTGTTTCAGGATGTGCAGATGGTTGATATTAAGTTGTTATAATGTTAAATATGAAACACACTGCAATCTGTTGGCAAGGGACATTTGAAGCACTTTAGTTTTTCCTCAACTGATGAACTTAAACCGTCTGTTCAACAATAAACAAAACGCAAACAAGTTTCTATTTACAGAACTCTTAATCCTTTTCCAAAAATTTCTGATTTAAATCCTGACATACTTTCCACATCCCAAATATACACAATTTAATCAAACAAATTACACCTGAAATATTGACACCTGTGTGAATTGTGTACCTAGACAGCACAAATGTTTTCTTTGTTTAAAAAAAAAAAAGCAAAAGAAACACCATTCATTTATTTTACTGGTTCTTTGATTTCATGGGGTCAACTAACACTGACACATCTTAGAATAGGACCAACATTGTTAGAGAAGTGTACTGACCCTGCAGAATATAATGCATAATAGAGTGGTCAGTGCTCTCCACAGGGTGAGCATTGACCTTGTGTGGCTGTCCAAAGCGTTCAGCATCTTCTGACCTGTATTTTTCGCTTGGAGAAATATCTCAAAGGGTTCTCTTATCTTTCAGCCCCTTTTTTTGGAGAGTGCACAGTCCAGGGAAAAAAACTCTTTCTCAGGAACAAAATGGCCAAATTTTTAAGCTTAGAATGTTCACAGTGGAGAAGTCACTACTGTGTTTCCCCAGCAGGAATATTAACACCACACCAGGCAGATGTTCTGTTTGACTGATGCAGAGTAGTTAGGGGAGTCCATTAACACAGCACTTGTGTCTACAGCAGTAAAGGTGTGAATAAAAACCATGGATTCTGTGTTCATTGGCCATTCACAAGCCACGTCCTGCCCCATTAATTTACATAAGGTAGTGACTGTATTTAGGAGCCTTCAATATTTAGCTTGGAAAACACTTAAAAAGAAACATAAATCTGGGTGGAAATTAGACAAACCGTTTTAGTGTCAAACTAAAAACTGTCAGGTTTGGCATAAGAGTTTCACATGGCGACTAGTGTCTACAGCTTACATGTTCTGATCCTCACAAATGGCGACTACTGTCTACAGCTTACATGTTCTGATCCTCACAAATGGCGACTACTGTCTACAGGTTACATGTTCTGATCCTCACAAATGGCGACTAGTGTCTACAGCTTACATGTTCTGATCCTCACAAATGGCGACTACTGTCTACAGGTCACATGTTCTGATCCTCACAAATGGCGACTAGTGTCTACAGGTCACATGTTCTGATCCTCACATATGGCGAATCCAATCTATGCCAGGGATAAATAGTGAGAAAAGTTCAATTTGGACTGAACCATTTTGGAAAGTGTGTGCACATTGTTAAGAATGGAGGCAGTGACCTCCCCAATCCTCCAACTCCTGGGGAAGTATGAACACACAGTCCAGGAAAAACACACTTTGATTGATAAAAATCATTGCCCTCTAATCTACTGAGTGGGGCCTGTTTGCTGCCAGTCAGAGGCAGAATTACTCTAAACACTCACAGGGAAAGGGCTAAGGGATTTATGTCATCTTGGCTTCCAACAGGTCAAAACGGTTGTCACTTTGTATC
>JAOYSI010009209.1:0-11043 GCA_025775065.1 Hiodon alosoides | reverse complement strand
ATGGGTCGTTCTAAAGAGCTCACTGAATTCGAGCATGGTACTGTAATAGGATGCCACCGTTGCAACAAGTCAGTTTGCAAAATTTCTTCCCTCCTAGACATTCCATGATCTACTGTAAGTGGTATTATTGCAAAGTGGAAGTGTTTAGGAACCACAGTAACTCAGCCACGAAGTGGCAGACCACGTAAAGTTACAGAACGGGTTGCCGAGTGCTGAGGCGCATAGTGCGTAAAAGTCGCCAACGCTCTGCTGATTCAATAACTGCAGCGTTCCAAACCTCCTCTGGCATTAACATCAGCACAAAAACTGCACCGGGAGCTTCATTGCATGGGTTTCCATGGTCGAGCAGCTGTATTCAAGCCTTACATCACCAAGCACAATGCCAAGCATCGGATGGAGTGATGTAAAGCCCGCCGCCAGCGTTTCCTGCCTGACTGCATTGTGCTAACTGTAAAGTTTGGTGGAGGAGGGATAATGCTATGGGGTTGTTTTTCTGGGGTTGCCCTAGGCCCCTTAGTTCCATTGAAGGGAATTGTTAATGCCTCAGCATACCAAGACATTTTGGAAAATTCTATGCTTCCAACTTTGTGGAAACAGTTTGGGGAAGGCCCTAGTGTGTTCCAGCATGACTGTGCCCTGGTGCTCAAAGCAAGGTCCATAAAGGCATGGTTGGATGAGTTTGGTGTGGAAGAACTTGACTGGCCAGGCCAGGCACTGCGAGCCAGGCCCTCTCGTCCAACATCAGTGTCTGACCTCACAAATGCTCTTCTGGAAGAATGGGCAAAAATTCCAACAGACACACTACAAAATCTTGTAGAAAGCCTTCCCAGAAGAGTGGAAGCTGTTATAGCTGCAAAGGGGGGACCAACTCGATATTAATACCTATGGATTTAGAATGGGATGCCAAAAAAAGCTCCTGTAGGTGTAACGTGTAGGTGTCCCAATACTTTTGTCCACAAAGTGTGTGTGTGTGTGTGTGTGTGTGTGTGTGTGTGTGTGTGTGTGTATATATATACATAAAACTTTTAAGCTTGTATATTCCTACACAATAAAAAACATTTCCTGACATTTTGTTTGTATTTTGTATGTATTCTCTGTGACAGGATGTCGATGAGGAGATTGAAGCGGAATACAACATCTTGCGGTCCTTGTCAAACCATCCCAACGTGGTCAAATTCTATGGCATGTTCTACAAGGCAGATGACCTCTCTGGGGGACAGCTCTGGCTGGTGCTAGAGGTGCAAAATTTATTTCTATCTCTTTATCATGGAAAAACAGCAAAAGGGCATGGCCTGAATTCTGTATGATGCTAACAATGAGTTCATTATTCATGATAGCATCGGCCAATGAGTCTGTAGCGGTCCCTGTGGGGGTGTGTGTGTGTATGTGTGTGTGTGTTAGACTGTGTGTGTGTGTGTGAGAGAGAGCGAGAGAGAGTGAGTTGCCATGCCTATAAATCATCTTTGAATTGAATTTAATTGAGTGTATGTGTGTGTGTGTGTGTGTGTGTGTGTGTGTCTATGTATGTATATGACATGATTAGGTTATAATTTTTATGTTGGCACTGCTTCAGAAAATTCCAGGTGGCTTGAAATATAACTAAAAGAAGTTTCTTTTCATTTCATCATCATTTTGCTGTTTCCCTAATCCCCCCATTAGCTGGCGATCGTTTGCACTTAATTAACAATCATTTGAGATAAATCTACGTCACAGTGAGAGTAAATCGCTGATTAAATCAGTCTAGATCTAAGGGCTCATTTGTGCAAGTTTTTCTTTTTTAAATTAGGGGCTACATTATATTGGAATTTATTAGCAATGTAGGCATAGACCAATTACCAACGCTAACACAAGGTATATTTTATGCCTGGTTAGATATTTTAACATGCCGTTAAAAATTGTGTGTTAAGCATTTCTGTCTCTGCTCCCATTAAAATGACATTTAAAAGATTTTGTGTAATGCAAAGAATGTTACGTGTAGCTTTTGTCATGAGCCCATCAGCGATTAATTGACACTGCAGTCTGTAATTGTTTCTTGAACAATATGGTGAAAAAGACTATTTCGAAGGTGAGGAGCCTTTCTTCCTTATCTGGCAATGGGGGGTTTACTTCACCTAGCGTCTGTAAGCATGTGAAAGTGATCCAAACTGCGACAACAATGCCTGCCAGTTTTCATCAGTCTGATTTTGTCTGTGATACCCTTTGGCATGGCGTTCTGGATTGGGCGGTCCACCATGGCTATTTAACAATGGGGGAAACGCAGACTTCTGTGGGAAGGTTTGAATAACGACAGGAAAGATCGAGAAATAGAGCAGGAAGTGGGTTCTAGTCACTCCATTCTCAGGAGAGCTGGGGAGCAGCGAGGGCTAACCATTGGCCTTCCCTTTTAACCTGTATTGCTATACACCTGTCAGTTACTGTCGGTTTGGCATTACATGGGCTCATGCACATTGAGAAGGGGTCGGTTTTGGACTAAGGACCAGCTGCTGTCCACTCAGATGGTGTCTGGACACTCACAGCCCGAGGAGCCTAAACGTTAGCATCTACTCACCACTCTCTCTCTCTGGTCCACTGGTACGCCGAGATGTTCTGTGCCCCTTCCTGTCCACATCTCATGTAATGTAACGCAGCGGTGCTGTGCGCAACGCTTCAAATGAGAGATGATTGGGGCCCAGATGGTGAAGGTTCTGCTGCAGACAGGAGAGCACACGCTGTGTTAAGAGGACAAATCTGTGTCGGGGGTTTGATGACCAGGGTCAATGTAAATACTAATACATGTGAGTGTGGGTCTGAGTGTGAGGGAGAGTGTGAGTGAGAGTGAGTCCTTAGCAAGTGCATCATAAAGACGAGCAATGAGTTATAAAGGAGCCTGGGCTTCCTCTGTCTCCCCACAGCTGTGCAACGGCGGCTCTGTCACAGAGCTCATCAAAGGCCTGATGGAGCGTGACCAGCGTCTGGAGGAGCCTGTCATTTCCTACATCCTGTACGGAGCCCTCCTGGTGAGAGTCTATCACTATGGCTTCCAGTGTCTGGAGAGGGGTGTCAAAGTGTGTGTGTCTGTGTGTGTTTCTGTGGGGGTGTGTGTTTGCGTGTGTTTCTGTGTGTGTGGGGTGTGTATGTTTCTGTGTGTGTGTGTGTGTGTGTGTGTGTGTCTGTGTTTCTTTGTGTCATTGTGTGTGTGTCTGTGCGTGTGTGTATGTGTTTCTTCGTGTCATTGTGTGTGTGTGTCTGTGCGTGTGTGTGTGTGTGTGTCTGTGCGTGTGTGTGTATGTGTTTCGTCGTGTGTGTGTGTGTCTGTGTTTCTTCGTGTCATTGTGTGTGTGTCTGTGTGTGTTTGTGTATGTGTTTCTTTGTGTCGTGTGTGTGTGTGTGTGTGTGTGTGTGTGTGTAGGGGGTGGTTTTGGGAGGGGGGTGTAAAGGCTTGAATAGCAGCACCCCCCCCCCCCCTTGCTCTGACATGCACTCTTCTTTCTCTGAATGGCATGCAGCTTGTGCTAATTACGCTCTCTAATAACAGGGCTTTGACTCTTCATTGGCCGCTCCTTTCTCTCGCCCCTCCCCGACCTGTCATTTTATTTTTATAAACCAGGGTCTGCAGCATTTGCACAACAACAGAATAATCCACCGTGACGTCAAAGGGAACAACATCCTTCTGACAACAGAAGGAGGAGTCAAGCTGGTTGACTTTGGTAATGACTGCTTCCCCCATTTGTTTTTTCTGATGTGAGGCGTTTTGGCCAAAGGCGGCAATTTGTCAGCTGTTCAGAGGGCAGGAGAACATTCTCTTATTGTGGGGTCCTGTGGAGCTCTCTGTGTTGCTTTGTTACACCTCTTATGGGCCCTGCTTTAACAGATGGGTCACCTCAGGAGTATGACAGTTCATCCATCCCTTTCTGTCACCGGGTATGAGAAATTACATATGTAATATATGTTTGTGAAAGGTTGGCAGTGAAATGCTAGCATTTGGAAAATGTTTTTCTCCTTCCACCAAATAACTTCACAGATGTCTAGACTGTATGTTTCTGGGCTTGGGCTATTGCCTAACTCAGGCTAATAATGCTAATTTAAATTCCATTATTTCATCCCTTGCATATAAAAATGGAGCCATTCTAGGGACTGACTTCAGCTAGCCCCAAGGCATGTTTATTTCTTCTGTGTATAAAAGAAACGCAGGACTCCTGCAGAGAAAAAGAGCTGTCCTACTTAATTTTAAATTATTATTGCCAGTTTTATGTGGTTTGTGATTGACTGTAATTCCAAATTATAAAATTTAATTTCCAGTATTTTGGCTTTTATAATAAATGCATTTGTGTTAAAAAAAATAAATCTAAATAAAACATCTGTAGATGTTTTGAACATTCTTTAAAAAGAAAACAAACTTAGCATGTGACTAAAAATAACTGCCGTAGTGAAGGACAAGATTGGTCAACCCATTTGGCTTATCAGTTTAGTGACTCCTGGTCTTCTGTGCAGGTGTCTCAGCTCAGCTCACCAGCGCTCGTTTGCGGAGAAACACCTCCGTTGGAACCCCCTTCTGGATGGCTCCTGAGGTCAGTCATGTTCTGCGTCTCTGAACCAAAGTGTTTTTCCCCTCCGGCTCCCTAGCACATCTCCCCGTTAGACCTCACGCCTCAGTCTCCGCACTGCTGATCAGAACGATTGGTTCTTTCCTGTGAAATCTTTCTTCAAGTCTAGCCTACGTGGTGTGGCATCCGATGGGCTAGTGTTGTGACCTTCAAATCTGACTTTCTTAACCTTGCTTCATCACAGACACCCTGAAATTGGATTACGTGTCAGTGACGTGTAAAACTGTACATTTCAGTCCTCTCATGGCCACAGACAGGGGATTTTGTGGGTAAAACCATATCCTTTGTTTGTTGTCCTGCGCCGCACGCTACATTGAGGGCACAGTGTCTCACAGTGCTCCAGGCAGCCCTGTCTCCATTTCTGCGCCACCCCCACCATCCAAGGTTGACCCAAGGTTAATAGCTGGGAGACTCGGTCCTGAGCTCTCTCTGTGTGGAAACGAGATGAGATCGGCAGGCCAGTCTGTAGCAAGCCCCACAGGGCGCTTCCAACAGAATCGGCTGTAGATTCTGATTATTGTAATTGTAAGGGAGATGGCTTTTGGCGCTGCAGAGGGAACTAAAGGACATTGTACATTCAAATGATAATTGGAGGCATTCGGCAAGACACTTACTGACCAAAGCTGTTTTTTTTTGATGTAATATGTGTTATAGTCTATAGTAACATTTGTACACTGCGCTGTTGTGTATAAACTGAAATTAAATATGGAATTTTGCCATACTAATATGAGGAATTGTCTCTTGTTTACCTTTGTGTGAGTGGATTTACCTGTGTGTGAGTGTTTACCTGTGTGTGGGGGTTTGCTTTTGTGTAAGTGTGTTTACCTGTATGTAATGGTTTACCTGTGTGTGTGAGGGTTTACCTGTGGGAGAGTGTTTAACTGTGGGTGAGGGTTTACCTGTATGTAAGGGTTTACCTGTGTGTGTGAGGATTTACCTGTGTCTGAGTGTATTAACCTGTGCGTGAGAAACAGATACTGCAAGTCTCCTCCTCTCTCATGGCAGGTCATCGCCTGCGAGCAGCAGTACGACTACTCTTATGATGCCCGCTGTGACGTGTGGTCCCTGGGAATCACTGCCATTGAGCTGGCCGACGGAGACCCCCCGCTCTCGGAAATGCACCCCGTCAAAGCCCTCTTCAAGATCCCACGGTGAGGCACTAGAGGGCCCCCTCGACACACCACAGGCAGAGGGCATGTACCACCCCTTGTTCCAAGAGGCTTTTATATTGCCTGGGAATTTCAGCGCAATAGCCTTACAGGAATAAAACATCCTCCACGCTTGTGGCAACGGAGGCCGTCGCATGGATTTGTTTTGCCAAGAATGTGCTGGTTAAGAAATGCTCACTTCAATGCGTGTCCACGGGAATGATTTGGCTTCTCACATGGCAAGCATTGCTAGAGCTAAACGTCTTAAAAACAGGTGGAATCATGTTTTATAAATCAATACGTTAATGCAAAGTGAACAGGTAGTTTTTCATTAGATATGTAGATATTACAGATTATTCAATTAGATATTAGAATTATATAAGTTGTTTTTTAATGGTCTTTCTCGTCTATCCATCTTTTTATAAACTCACAAAATTTCTGCAAATTTTAAAACCTTTGGTGTTTGGAGTAGTCAGCCTTTTGTTATCTGCACAGTTGCACAATAATCGCACGTACATTTTCAAAATTTGCCCTTCTGATTGCAATTAGCATCCGTGATTAGCTCCATTCATATTTAAATGAGTGTGTCCCCAGCTGCCTGTCACAATGCTATCTCCATCTCGCCAACCCTGGAGAGGAGCACGCCGCGTGTCACCGGAATTACCACGGCCACCGACGTGCTTTATCACAGTGTGCTCACGCGACTGTAAAACAGATCGCTGTCATTACAGAAGCAGGAAAAGGATGTCGTGGGCTAAAGTGCTGCCTGTAAATCCTGGTCCCAGACCAATACTCTGAAGTAGGAGATTTAAACTTGGATCGTTGGCAGAAAAAAAACAAAACAAAACAAAAACTTTGTTTGTATGGCTTAAAAATGCAATTCTGCAAAATTTGGCATTAGCTTGTGTCTCTAAGAGAGACAACTGGAAGGACTTTCACAGCAGCAGTGGTATTAAAAATCTTAAGTGCATGTGAAGAAACACAGTGCAGGAATATGTTTTGCATGCAGCTGGCGTTAAGCCCTTTAGATAATTTGTGAACTGAGGCCATATTAGCAATTTGCATATTTATTTTTTCTTTCTTTCTTTCTTATTTTCATCCACCCCCCCCCCCCCTTTCTGTTTTGCATAGCATTTGGAGTTATTTAGAATATTGATTAAATATTTTTTTTTTGCTGTGGGTAAAACGGTAGGCATGCCCAATAGTCTGTTTTGTTTCCCAATGAGGTGGCGGATCCTTCTTTATAAAAATGGATTTTTTGCTCTGGCACATAAATCTTGTGAATAGGGACCTCTGGCTGGGCAGCCGCAGGATAAATCACAGTGCGAGCACACTGAACCGTGAAATGATTCTGTTAACATGTCATCTGTCCCAAATACGCTTTCCTATCTACCCACAGAAGGCCCAAAGTATGGAGCTGGCCTTTGCTTTTCGGTTTGGGATGTTACCCTTCGAACCCTGGCCATCTGTTACAGCGGTGTGCTCTTTGTTGTGTAAAGGGTGAGCTTTTTTTTGTTCAGAGACCACAACCACTTAAATTACCACACTGTAATTTAACAGTTCCGAAATGGTGGTTTGGCCCATTAGAACCGTTCTGTCTTGTTCCCACTGGTATGATTGGCTCCATTTGCTCCACGCAATGTAATGTCTCCTCCCTAAGACCCCCACTGTTGCTTTTTAAATAACCTAATTCTACCAGGAGAATGTATCTACCAGGGTTAAATTGAACCATGCTATCATCAACTAGCACCAGCCAATAAATAATATCGGTCAAACCCAACCCAAAAGGTCTGGCTCCCCGCTGCTGTGAGATGTCTTTTGTTTCCACCTTCTCGGCCCGGCCATGAAGGTCCCCTCAGTGGGTGGTCTAACGTCTTTCCCCTGGGGGATTGGTAATGACAGTAATCTGAAGTGGCACCTGAAGGTGATGGCCACACTCAAGCTTGTGTCACACTAAGTGAAGGAGACGGCGCTTTGCAGCTGTGGTGCTGGTTTTGTTTTCTCCTCACGGTGATGCTAAGGAAAGTGGCACTCTCTTTATTGGAAGTTTTTCATTGGCTTCTAGGTAGTTTCCAGGGTTCCTAGATAGCCCCGCCCCTCCTCACCACCTGTCCTTCTGGCTAATTCCAGTGAGCCAGGGTTACATGCTCCTGGAGGACATTCACCTGTACTTCATTCCATTCACTTACTTTCAATTAGTCAATTTTTGCTGCTAGGCTTTTTACTCCAAGATACCCTCAGTCCTGTAGGAGAAAGGGATATCTAATTGTTTTAATATGGTCACAATAATAGCATGATGTTTACCAAGTTTGAATGGTGTGAAGAATGTGCTCCAGATAGGAACCATTCTTTGTGTTTAAATTTGCCCACACATATGGCAGGGGCTCACTGAAACGAGGCTACTGGAGTGGCGCCGCTGGGAAAGGGGAGTTGGATAAACTGGGACAAACAGCGTGAACACAGTCCTCCAAGGCCATCTAAAAACCCCACTTTTAGAACGAGGCTTTTTGAGCCCATTTTTACAATGCCATGATTGTGTTTATCAAGCAATATATGGTAAACTATGCTCAGTCGATGGTAAATGACCCCTTAATAAAACAATAGATATTTAGCTGTTCAAGTAAAACATTTTTTGTATGTATGAATAACACCTCCTAGCATTTATACACTAAATGGCCAAAAATATGTGGACACTTCAAATGAGTGGATTCCCCTATTTCAGCCACAACCGTTGCTGACAGGTGTATAAAATCAAGTACACAGCCAGGCAATGTCCACAGGCAAACATTGGCAATATAATGGCCTGTATTGAAGAGCTCAGTGATATGGCACCGTCGTAAGACGTCAATACGTCAAATTTCTTCCCTGCCAGAGCTGCCCTGGTCAACTGTAAGAAAAAACTGAGGAAATAGAAGTGGAAACTTCTAGGAGCAACAACAGCTTAGCCGCGAATTGGTTGGCTGGAATAGTGCAAGGAATATGTGAGCAGTGGAAACGTGTTCTTTGAAGTGATGAATCCTGCTTCACCGTTTGTACAAATTTGGGTTTAGTGGATGCCCGGAGAATGTTACCGGCACAAATGGCAACTCAAAACTTATGTAGAGGATGAATAATGGTCTGGGGCTGTTTTTCATGGTTTTGGCCTGGCCTCTTAGTTCCAGTGAAGGGGAAAAAACTACATACAACATAAAGCATACAATGACATTCTAGATGAGTCTGTGCTTCCAATTTTGTGGCAACAGTTTGGGGAAGGCCCTTTCCTGTTTCAGCATGAGAATGCCCCTGTGCACAAACCGAGGTCCATACTAAAATGTTTTGTCGAGACCGGTGTGAAAGAACTTTAAAAATAATCTCGCGAGTTGCTCACACTTCATCACAAAATTAAAGCATTGCTAGTTAGCACAGAAAGGAAAAATTGATGCAATTAGAACACATGGACAAAAACAATGTTTTTAAGAAATAAAAATTCCAGAATTTAGTTGTTATTCTTTCATTTGTTTGTATTTCCCTCAAAAACCTTCACCGGAAGTTGCTTCTGTGTGGAACATATCATTTACACCCTTCAGAGACTGAAGAGAACTTGGTTTTGCCTGGTAAATACATCACACCTGTAGGACAAGCAGTGAACTCAGAAGAGAGTTAACGAAGCATGTAAAAGAGTAAATCTATAAATCAGCTAGGAGTAGAATTAATTACCAAGATTGCAGAGCACTTTAAGAGAGGATGTGCGTGTGTGTGGGAGGGCTAATTGCTGGAGATGGCTCTCCATGCTGTAGCTGCCAACCTGAAAGGTTGCAGGTAATTGGCAAAGAGGGAAGTGGCCCAAGCCAGGGCTTATTTGCCCATGTGGGCGGGTATAATGATGTATACCTTGTTTGTGTTCTGAATGGAGAAAGGTGACTGATGAAATTGTGGCAGATGACAAGAGTAAATGATGCCTTGTCAAATGGTTGAAGTTGTAGCAGAATGGGCTATGTGCTAATGGCCTGTTCAGAGTCAATACTCAAAATACAGACAAAACAAAAAAAATGTAAGTTCTATGGAGTAGAACAAGGTTTTGTGTATATGGTTTCCTGAAACCTTCAGAGAATCCCATGACAAAAAAATGTCACTAGTGCGTTAAATTAGTTCAGCTCTCCTTGGTTTTATTGGACGGCATCTCGTGGGTTTGGCTCTTCCAGCCCATCGACGGAAAAGCTTTTTTTTGAGCACAAAATTCCTAGCATTAAACATCAAACATTCTAGCATTAAATATCCATATTGCCAGTATTTACGCAATTAATTTAGTAATTACTTACATAATGAGTTGATTAATTCAGTGGAATAAAATAATCCAAATATTGGAAAGGCAGTAACATGGAGGAGATCAATGGAAGTTAAACATTCTCAAAGAAAACTTTTTTTAAATTGGAAACGAATTCAAAGTAATTGAAATGTAAATTGAAAACTTTAATGTCAAGCGTTGTTTTTTTATAGCGTTTGACAAGCATTGCATTCAAATCTCTGTCTGCACACTTGAGCATGCCTGGATTGTCTCCCCCTTGTACTTGTGCCCTAGCTTTCTGAAAATTACAGGGCATGTTATAAAATGTCTCTGCCTTTTCCCTGTTGCAAACCTTTTACTAAATGTTGAATAAATTACTCAATCTTTCTTACACTTTTTTTATGCAGTGTCATATGGTATTGTATGAAGACCATTCCTACATTTAGGCGGGTGTTGTTTTTTATCTTGTCTGACCTACCAACCTGACCTGCTAATTCTTATCTTGAATGGAGTCACAACCCCTGAAACTATTCTCCCTGATACATTTTTTCTGCCAATTGTGTTCTCATGTGTCCATATGTGCCTAAAAACCTGATATCACACACAGGACAAATGTGGAAATGCAGATGGATTCCTCCTACCCACCAAATGGTCATTTTGCTAAATTAAAATTGAGGAGAGTCAAAAGTTTATCAGAGATTATTTGTTTCCACTGTATGCTGCCAGGTTTGCTGTAGAATCAGATGGCTGTGGTCTAAAGGTGCTGTGGTCTGTTGGAATTTATTAAATAGTGGAAATATTTTTTTGGTACATTTGCTGTGTGTGAATTGTAGAAGGCCTTTAAGAGTTGATGTTTTTGTGCTACTCATTGGGTTTACAGTGTGGGGTAGCAATCAGATCGGACATTTCAATGTCATCATGGCATGTGTAAATCATTTTAAGAGTGTCACAAGGTGTCACAAGCTACCCAGCTAACACACAACCTCTCATGGTATCACAAGCTACCCAGCTAACACACAACCTCTCATGGTATCACAAGCTACCCAGC
>JAOYSI010009208.1:0-11044 GCA_025775065.1 Hiodon alosoides | reverse complement strand
TATAAACTCAAGGCGTTGGTACGAGATTATCGTTCTGCAAATGAGTAGAAACAGATCAGACCTCACGGGTAACAGTGTTTTCATAGTACACAAAAGAAGACTGGCACTTTGGTCAGAGCTGATGTGATCTGACAACTTTCTGCCTATAGAGACACAGAATGTTTAAAATAGGCCGAGGTGGCTGGCAGCTTGCCTGCATAGTAATAAGATAGAAGGGCAGGAGGAAAATGTGAAAGAGAGGATTAGGGTGCTATTCCGGGGCTTCATCTGTGGGTAGGGAAATAATTTGCTCGCACAGGGGACCCAGGGGCAGTGCCAGAGGTCAGTGCTCAGGGTGTGTGATTGACAGGCAGGGTCCATATTTCCTTGTACTCTATGAATAACGAGCGCGAACAAGACACCGAGCACCACAAGGTTTTCTACAGGTGGATACAGCCTGCCAAAAGATTTTCTCTTAGCTGCTTGACTTGGCACAGGAAAGACCGTCCTCTCTTAAAATGAACCGAGCCTTAAGATAAGCAACTGAGTAAACAGCCAAACGCTTCAAGCAAACATCACAAGCTTGGGGTCGATTACGATTAATTAAATGCTGAATGCAATTTGCCATTTAATGGACCCAACCTACCCCACCCACCCTGCACAGTTGACACAGGTGTGGTTAGAGATCTTTGAGAGGATCAACTGCAGAAACACAGCAGCATGATCCCGGTCGATACGGAAACGCGCCGTACAGAAATACTTGGCCAGCTGCTCCTCTGATCTTTTATTTGTGATGCATTTCTTAGTTCAATGATTTAGCTGCATCCCTTCATTAATACATCCGGCTGCGATAGTAATGAGGAACCCATCCGCTCCCTCCGAGCCAGGAGTTTAGGTTCATTCCCACTTACATCCTTATTTTGTACATTGGTAAACAGATTTGGGCAAGTGTATGATAAGTATGTATGGGCCAGTAATGAATATCCCGTTGGGTTACTTACAGGTTACGTCAAGAGACAGTTTGACTTTCCTGCCAAAATACGGCGTAATTTGCTAAAGTTGGAGTTTGCTTCTGTAGTCCTTTTAATAAAATAAATCAATTGCATTTTTTTTATCTCCCACTTGCAGCAAATCAGCTTTCTTTATCAGCTAACCAGCAAAGCAGTATGTAGTATGCAGCTTTTTTATGGGGACACTGTGTGTGTGTGGGTGTGTGTATGTGTGTGTAATTACATTGCTGCAGGAAACAGCTTTATGATACCTTAAACAACTGGAATAAGTATGAGCGCCATGTGTCTTGAACAGTTACAACTAAGGCCCTTTTTTTTGGAACACCGCTGTTCAGACCTTCTTCCACAATGGATGGTTACACCATTCACTCTGGACTACTCTACATTCCCAACTGCTGGAAGAGCTGAACCTATGCAGCTTTTTTTTCCCCACCTCAGCTAATTTAGCCCGAGAAGTAGGGTCATTGTTGCGGACTATAAGATCCTGAAAGGTGCTATGTAGACGTAATTCACTGTTATAATTACTATAATGATATTGGGACTGTTTTGAGCCCTGAGCTCTTATCTCATTTGTATGAATTTTGTTTGGACACAAACCATTAGGATTCTGGGACTGCCCCACAGTGAACATAACACCACTACAAAGAGCAGACAGACAGGAAGTCATACTGCTCTGAAATGTGAAGCTGCAACACAGACCAGCCTTCAGGCTCATTTTTCTGAAGAAAATTGACAAATTTGATCTTTTCTTTTTTTTGAAAAATATATTTCAAAGTCCTTAAACCCCCCTGGAAGGCAGGGACCTTGTTCACTGGGAACCAAGAAAGTATTAGGACTCCCCCAATGCTGCCTCGGCAACTGAAAAAACTTCAATGATAATCTAAAGGTTAAACCCAGGGAAAAAAGCGGCAGATAGATGCACTGAGCTCAGATACAAGGTGATACATTGTTGAGTAGTCCGGGTAAACATGTTCCCAGTGTTAACTTCGCTTGGAAAAATAAATAAAAAATAAAAATAAATGATTGCCTTCTGAACCAGGTGCCTATGAATGGTGAGTAATTTAAATCCAGCTTGCTGTAGCTTTGGGGTAAATGAGACATGTGTCACTATTGGAAAATCATGTTGGAAATGAATCACTGGCTATAGTCTAAATAGGACAGGAATAGCAAGGCCCTCGTGTAATACAATTACTGGGATTGCACTTGTCATTTTGGGCTAATGGGAACAAAAAAAAAGACGAGCTGAGGGAAATGTTATGATTGTGTGTTTCCTGGCAGAGCCCTCCCTTCACTTCGCTGTCTACATTATCTTTTGAATGGTGCACTGGATGACATACCTGAGCCTTGGGTAGCTAATAATGAAAAAAAAAACACATGAACCCAGGTTTCTTGTGCAAATGGGTAAATATTTAAATGCTTATCTCATACTAGTAATGAGTGTAGCGAATAAAATTAATATGGAAAGAGAATATGTTTAAACAACAAATATTTAAATACAACTGATCCTTGAACTTTATTATCTCAGTGTGCTTCAGGGAAAAGAGCAGTAACAATGGTTATGCTACACTGCATGGAAATTACATTATTATGTGTTCCACTGTGCTTAGCAAGTCATTTTAATAGATGGTTCATTATCTTATACATGACATTTCCTCCAGTTATACAGCACAAGTTTATTAGTTAGCATAGGTAACATAGGTAACAAGATCACCTAAGAGGGAATTTACACCGATCAGCCATAACATTATGACCACCAAGACGTTAGCAGCAGATCCTTTATGTCCGGTAAGTTGCGTGGTGGGGCCTCCATGGATCGGACTTGTTTGTCCAGCACATCCCACAGAGGCTCGATTGGGTAATTTGGAGGCCAAGTCCACACTTTGAAGTCATTGTTGTGTTCCTCAAACCATTCCTGAACCATTCTTGCTTTGTGACAAGGTGGATTATCCTGCTGAAAGAGGCCCATGCCATCAGGGATTACCGTGCCATGAAAGGGTGTACATGGTCTGCAACAATGCTTAGGTAGGTGGTACGTGTCAAAGTAACATTCACGTGAATGGCAGGACCCAAGGTTTCCCAGCAGAACATTGCCCAAAGCATCACACTGCCTCTACCGGCTTGCCTTCTTCCCATAGTGCATCCGGGTGCCATGTGTTCTCCAGGAAAGCGACATACACGCACCCGTCCATCCACATGATGTAAAAGAAACCATGATTCATCAGACCAGGCCACCTTCTTCCATTGCTTCGTGGTCCAGTTCTGATGCTCACGTGCCATTGTAGAAGCTTTTGGCAGTGGCCGGAGGTCAGAATGGGCACCCTGACAGGTCTGCGGCTAAGCAACCCTATATGCAACTAAGCAACCCTATATGCAACATACTGCCATGCACTGTGTGCTCTGACACCTTTCTATCAGAACTAGCATTAACTTTTTCAGCAATTTGAGCTACAGTAGCTTGTCTGTTGAATCGGACCATACCGGCCAGCCTTCGCTTCCCACGCCCGTCAACGAGCCTTGGCCAACCATGTTACCCTGTCGCCGGTTCACCTCTTTTCCTTCCTTGGAACACTTTTGATAGGTACTGACCACTGCAGACCAGGAACACCCCACAAGAGCTGAAGTTTTGGAGATGCTCTGACCCAGTCATCTAGCCATCACAATTTGTCCCTTTTCAAAGTCGCTCATATCCTCCTGCTTACCCATTTTTCCTGCTTCTAACACATCAACTTTGAGGACAAAATTTTCACTTGCCTAATATATCCCACCCACTGACAGGTGCCATGATAACGAGATTATCAGTGTTATTCACGTCACCTGTCAGTGGTCATAATATTATGGCTGATTAGTATAAATATCTGAGATCGTCTTGAATTTACAATATATTTATGAACATATATAAAGTGATTGGCCACAGGATCAGGTACCCCAATTCAGGAAATGGACTGCACCATCATTGAGAGAATCACATGTTCAGACTATGTTACTTAAAGCAGGCAGGCAGGTATCTAGGGAGTTTTGTGTAGAATTCAGAGGTAGAATGGGAAGGTTGAGAGATCAAAGTGAGTTTGAATGGCGCACGGTTGTTGGTGCCAGATGCTTAGGTAGGAGCATGTCAGGAATAACAACCCTGTGGGGGTTTTCACACATGAATGTCATGGTTGCATGAATGGTCCACCAACCAAAAAACCAATGCGGTCTTATGGCTGGAAACAAACAACAATGGAATTCAACTGTGGTGGCAAAAAATGCGGCCAAACGGAGCACACAGTCTGACGACCTCGCCGAGTGCTACTCCTGTCGGCGAAGAACACGAAACTGCAGTTCCAATTCTAGCTATTCCACATAAACTCGCTACTAGGTATGTGTGCCTAATAAAGTGGCCACTCAGTGAGGTGACATAGATGGCATCATGTGGTAAGGCTACCCATTTGACAATAATATAATCTCTTGGATTCACTAGTTAAAATTAAATTAAAGCTATAGCCCCAATTGTATTTTGATATCATAATTCTTGCTCATTAACTGTCAACTAATAATAGAAATTAAATTTTGACTGAATAAATTTGATTATTCAAGATCATTATTTGGATTTAAAATAGAAATTATAGTAGCAATGGCAACTATAGATATCAACAATTATGTTTCCACTAGTTGCAAATTAATATAAAACAGTCTGTAATGCTGTAAACAACACCTATTGCACGAGTAGCAAGAGCATACAAATACTCAAAGCAAAAGATTAAAGACTGTTTTTTTCTTCTTCCTTATCAAATAATCTGAGCTGTAAATGAATCGCTGCAAAGGTTACAGTATCTATCTGGGCTAAAATATTATGGGGAAGGCACAAGGGACGGATAATACATTTTTTATTTGAAACATTACATAACGTTTTGGATAATAAATAAATTAAAACAATTGCCTGCCTACTTAAGCACTTGACCCTGCAAAGAAGCCTTCCAGTTGAGTTGTTACATACAACTCCAGTTTAATAGCCTGCTTCTTCGCTCTCTCGAACGTGTTTGATTTTGAGTTTCCATCGCAGCAGCTGGCAAAAGATTCAACAATTTCATCATTAAATTGATTAGTTTTAACATTGCTGTTTACTTCATAACAGTAATTTTAACAGTCAATTATAACCTGGGTTAGCTTTACAGGTTTGTAGTGTTTGTTGATTACGTAATGTGGGAAAATGTATACACATTCCATGTCACAATTAGAATTTTTTAGCACAACATAGGTATCAAGTTCAAATGTATATGGCATGCATTGAATTAGTTACTTGCCATAGTCTGGCTTCACAGGTCATCTGTCTGTGGAAGTAATAAAAATACCAATTGAGTGAACGAAAAAAAAGTATCTGTCTACCTCTAGCGACTAGCTGGTTCATGTAATATTGAATACGCCACATTAACTACAGATGATCTTTGCCAGTAATCTATTTTATAACATGCAATTTTATTTAAAAGAGAATTACAACAAAAACATTTGCTAATTACTAATTGAATCACTTTTTTGGTGCTGCTCTTTGATACTTTGACACGTTCATCTGTTTCACCTCTTACAGAGGTATATTTGTTTAGATTTACAATCTTAGAAGAATCTGGAAAACTTGCAGATGCACCAAAAATGGTTGTTTGGGCTCCTGGAAGTTGACGAGACTTTTTTCACAGCTAAACCAAATGCGTACACCTAGATCCTGCATGCAAATATTATAGTACATTGTATAGCAATAGTACATCTTCATAATAGTGTATTAAGCCTGAATTTTACTAATGGGCTCATCCCAGCATAGTCAGAGTCAGCAGTCAACTCTGGAGAGGTGTGTCATCAGAATTCAGAATTCCATCACTGTGGAGTAAGGAGGAATGCTTAAGGAGTATTCGTTGAATTAAGGGTATATAAGGAATTATGGTATACAAAAACTGCACTTTCTTCCTCTGAAGAAAGAAACCATTGGGGAGAAATAAATGTGTGTCAAAAAATGACAGACGGGTAGACAGTCCAACACAGAATTTAAAGTGGAAATGCCTCAACATGTTTTTGATTCAAAACGCAGGCAGATCTCACCCATAACCAGGGTATGCACAATAACACAAATTGTGTGTAAGTACACAAAAACTGTTACGTAAACAAACAGCATTCGGAGACTCTTAAGGCAGGAAAAGTGTTACCTTTTTCTTTGCAATGTTCTTATCTTTCCATACATGATGAAATTCGTAAACTTTTGTGGGGGTTTTGGCAGACATGTTTTCCTCCAGGAGTCTTTGGGAGGCTTAAGGCCACTTGCTGGCTTTATGAGATACTGAGCCAGGGACGATAGTTTCGCCGCCTTCCCTTACTTATCGAAAATTTTCCTGTAGAAAGCATAGGCACTATAGGTTTGACAGTGCAGTAAGTCAAAGTCAAAGGGCTTTATTGTTATTTTTCCACAGACGAGTGTACATCTGAACGAAATGTCAATTGTTCGGACCAAGGTGCATAAACAATAGAATAAACAAGCAAGGTCAAGCAAGGCAAGTCACCTTTTCATTTCATCTTTCATTTACAGCACAATGTGCAATGATGAAGAACTTCCCACCATAACAAATTTGTTCAGAGACGATTTGTTAATGTATAGCAGAAGACATGGGAAACATATTAAAACAACAAAAACAATATAGGAGGAGAAACCGTCCGTGCACATCAGGTATTTGCATGCGTGAACAAACTGAAACTAATAGCTGCTGGTCTTCACCAAACTTAAACGGTTACAAGTATACATCGGACACAGAACAGAGAAGAGAAACACAGCACCTGATCTGCACAGGACTGAACTGCAGCTGACATTAAAACATTTTCATGTCGCTAGTGTGGTGGATTTATCACAGATCGGGTGGAGGAGGAAAGTGATGCTAAAGACGGACCATGGAGTTTTGCAGAGTGCCGGCAACATGACATAACATAACATCACCCTTTTGTTTCCACCCTTATTTTATCCTTTTTGCCAAGAATGAATAGAAAGAATTCCAACCACAAGCCAATATCAGTTTGCGTTACACAAAGCGGTGTTCCATTGGGTTTGCAATGGCTTCTGTACATGCCAAAACAGCGAAATAGTGCAACCATCTCCCTGTAATCAGTCATATAAATGATTAATAAAGCCAATGAAACAGCGAAGTTAATTTGCTGGGTCACTTCAGGAAGCCGACTGACTAGATGACGTCTATGGGTTTACAGCAGGAAATCTGATGGGTGTAAATGGCGGTGGGCTGTAAGTGTGAAATACTGTAGGCTGGTGACGGCTTTCTCTGCCCAGGCCTGCAGGCCTCCATAACACCCTTTTTCTTTTGGATCAGAGCTGTGATTCCCACTGCGGCTGCAAGATGAGGTGATTCTCTGATTATACAGTCACAAGGAGAGGATTTCTATCAGACACGGTATGACTGAAATGCAAAAAAATGTAATGTTGAAGATCCTACCAAGAATTAGTTTTAATTAGCCGACTGGACGCCATATTGTTTGATGGCACTGTGGCCCAATCACAGCCCAATGACACTTGTTTTTAAGATTAGTTTCAAGTCAATACATCTACCTGTGTAGTTCAAATGATGCATTGTCTGGAATCTTTGCCCCAGATTTTGAACTCGACTGAACACCTCAACTAGCATTCCTCAGTGTAACTTCTGTTTGTCATTAGCTTTGGAAATAATTCATTCCGGTATATACATGATTTGCATGTTTTTGTCTGAGGTCTTTTTTGTCTGAGGTCAGCTGTGCTACCTCTCACCAGAAAAAAGAAGCAAACACGCTCATTACACCAGGATGTATTAAGCACTTAGACCCATCTCTTTGAAAATAGATGAAAGAGCCTGTATCTACATATGAATCACAGAGCAATTAAGACGCACTCCGAGAAGCTGAAAACATGGGAAAATGCAACTCTGCCATTCATAAACAAGGGAGTATGGCTATATCATTATGTATTGATGACTGGTTGCCAATAGCGACAATCACTAGAAAGGATAAATGGAGCTTGAAGAAGCCAATGTGTAAAACCGCAGTCCAACTCTGAAGTGGGCGCTCAATTCCAGATTCACAAGCCCTGCAGACTCCTGCGCATTTAACAGAAGTGCCGTCAGGGTGAATGTGGAGGCTGGTCTGATTGGAGGGGGAAAAATAACTCCTGTGCCATCCACAGGAGCCCGCTGAAGAGGCTCGTTGGCTGGTTTCCAACCAAACGCCTCATTACTGCCATTGTTTCACCTGGCACTCGCAATCTAGTCACTGCTCCTCTCCGCCACTGATGGCGGGGAGGGGGTCGGCGCTTTCTACTGTCTCTCAAACAAGCGGGTCTCCTTCCGGCCTCCCGAGAGGACCGGTTTCCTCCGGCTGATTTCCCCCATCTTGCTACCAGTGGTACATTTTATGCCATGGGAAATGTCACGCCTTTCCTCAAAACAATGGTATTGGAGCCAAAATAATCACGGTTGCGTTTTAAAAATGTTGTTGTTTCCTGAAAAAAACTACAGGAACCATCTCCACTGTGGAGATGATCATCTGAATCCTAATGAGAGAAAACATTTTTTTTTACATTTTTAGTTTGTCAAAACTCCCTGCTGAGGAGGAAACACACACAGTTGCAATATGTGAGGCTTATTTTATTTTTTTTAAAGATAATAACCTAAAGCTCACTTTAAGCGACTTTTCAGAGATCAATGTGAAATTAAAATTGGAAAAGATTAGATTTATGCGGCTTTATTCCCCTGCGACATATTTGTAATTACTGATGTCTATTTCTCACCTTTATTTCATCTGGCATAATGATATCTTAAGTACCTGAGGGCTAGGCACATAAAATTGATATTCTGAGCATAAATAACTACATAAAAAATGAGTACTGCCACAGGCCTACTTCTTTACTGTTGACATTTATAGTTAACGTTTCGTCAATCATTACCTCAAGTTGTTTTTAAGCATATGACAAAAGCACTTGAATTTAATTAAGGTACAATATTTTTACCAAATGGGTCCATTAGAAAGGCGTGTTGCTCTCAGGATCGCAAAAATCGCCAATATGAGACAGAGGTACGACGGGGACAAGAAAAAGGATGCAGAAAGGATGGTAGCTAAAACAGTTTCTCTTCAAATCAGGGTCATAGCACAAGCAGGATCTCCTACAAGAATGTCTACAAACTACAATCCCCAAAAATCCTCTCTAGCAGTTCTCCAATTCGACTCAAACGAGTTCCAAACACCCCCCATGCAAACCGGCCCAGACTAAACCAGCAGACTTTAATTCTGTGGCGGATTGAATCGTCGCCTCCAGGTTTATCAATTATAAAGATGTGGACTGTAAGCAAGAGGCACGGATTGCCAGGCTGGCCAATCGTAAAAGGGGTGGGAGACAGTTTCCCTAGTGTGTACCACACATGACATTCCTTGAAACGTGTCCATATGTGCAGCATACCTAAACGCACACACTCAGGCACAAGGAATAAGCTGGGATGCTCTGTTCTAGTTCCAGTAAACTGTGTCTCCTGTATCAGAAACATATCCCAGCCCGAGTGGGAAGAGGTAGCTATACATGCATCAAGGCTTGCCGTTGGATGAGAACCAGAAAAAGCATGCAGAAAAGATAAAACTACAAGGTCTCGCTTTTTAGGCTCCCTGGCAGCAACATGCAAGGCTATTGGTCTGTTATGGTGCACTAATTAATTTTCTTATTTCCAAACAAGGGAAGCCAACCTTTTGCAAATACAGCATTCTTAAATCATGAAAATTTAATTGTTGAGTAAATGCAAAGCTCAATGTTTTTAAATAGCCAATTCAGTCATTTTCAACTCACACATTGAAATGGACTTTCGTGAACAATTCAGGGGGGCTTCAAATCCTAAGCAGGACCAGGACCTGTTTGTGATGCTTGACTAGATGGCTTTTCAGAGAGTAAAATTTCGGACCCATATAAATGAGTCAATGCAATGCACATTGATGTGTATACGTGCAATGCCTTCATATCATATCTTCATAAGTGTCAATTTTCTTTACAATTAGGCACAGCACTGAAATTGTAACTTTTGTGTATTTTCTTTTGATTGCGGAGGGCAAAAATAATCTCTTCATATGGCTAACTGCGTTAATTCAGTTGGCATCTCAGATGATTTTACCCAAACCTCAAACAACAATTCCTGAAGACCTGTGCGGGAGAGAAATCTGCAGGGGATTCAGTGGCTGATTCTGTTGAACCCAGACTAGGTGTGTGCTGCGGCGTGGTCTGACGTGACACTGTAGGCTGGGACGGGACTAATGGAGCGGAGGAGGGTGTGCAGAGGCAGGAGAAGAGTCCTACGAGACAAGGCAATGCTTGGAGGGTCTCGCTTTGACCCCTCAGCATTAACACACAGGCCCTCCTGAATTTCAACATTCTCACAGGCTACTGGTAGGCCCATGTTTCCATTATGTTATTGCAGAAATTCTAGTCCCTTAACAAGGTGAGTATGGACATTGTTGTGAGGTCCGAGCAGTAGTGGCTGTGTGTGTGTGTGTGTGTGTGTGTCAAATGAATGAAAAGAATATAAAAAAGCAATGTGAGCAAAAAAGGACACAAAGGCTATCAATAGTGGCGATGAACAAATTGAGGCATTCAGGAAAAGCACCTGTCAAAGCTAAATGGTGGGAAAAGATGGTGTCATTTTCAGTGTGCAAGCGACATTGACCCCCTAACCCCGAAATTGGGGGCTTGCGGCTCTCGTCTGACTCGCTGCAAATAAGCGGTTATGCCGAGGACCCCTCTCCAGCCCCTCCTTTCTGTCCATTTCACCAGGGACTGGCAATGGCATGCCGCATCCTGCCACTCTCATGAGCCCACCGCAGCGGAAGACCACATCCTTTTTTATACCCTCAGAGTTAGCCTGGTCTTCTCTGGGGTTTATGTCTTGGGTCTGTCTTGTGGTTTAATGTGTCTCTCTGACTTCCTAAGTCGGGGAGTTAGATCCACAGCAAATGTTGTACACGAAAATGTTTTGGCACGAAGGTTTGTTGTGGTTTGTTGTGGTTTGGTGGTGGTTTGTTCCATAATA
>JAOYSI010009205.1:0-11044 GCA_025775065.1 Hiodon alosoides | reverse complement strand
CCCCCCCCCCCCCCCCCCCCCCCCCCCCCCCCCCCCCCCCCCCCCCCCCCCCCCCCCCCCCCCCCGCCTCTGGTTTTCTTTTGGAGTGAGGAAAGGGGAGTCACTGCTTTTTGGAAACACATTTTGGCCCGAACAAGTGCCAGTGCGAAGAAACTGACAAGTTGCATAGTAGGTGGACGCTGTAGCTAACAAGCAGCACAACCGTTTTGGTTAAAGTTAAAATCCTAAACACTCCTCACTTTTATTCTTTTATTAAGTGGCTGTGGGGGGGGGGGGGGTTTCTACGGCTACCCACAACCCAACAAAAACGTTTCTTCTGCACCACAATTACGCCCAACTACAAAGGCTTGCGATTCATTAACGAGATTCCGAGGGTAAAGAATTTATCTAGAAGAAGGTCAAGCAAGGTCGTTACCTTGGAGGCCCATGTTGGTCTCACCAGTTCTACATGTCCCTGAAAACTCCATCCCTGAAAAATATCTTCCTGCGCAACAAGAACACTGTTCGGGGCAGGGAGAAGCAAGCTTAATGGGCACCAGTGGCTCCCACAGACGGGGGGGAAAAAACGAACGTTATTCACGGTAGGCCTGGTCAGAGGGGTCAATCGAATTTATCTTGGTCGACAGAATCAAACTGGTATGCAATGGAAGGCCTAGGTGAACATTTCAGACTGATCTGGGAAGTTTAAACATTCTTAGGTTGAATAGGCTCGTATGTATTGATGCTTCCATTCTGTTCATGTAGCCATTTTCAGCATGCTTTGGGGGCAATTCTATGAAGGCCATGAAAAGCCCGTCGAAGCTGGGGGGCGAAGCAGGGGGACTTACTTCCTCTTCTTGGCCTTAATCGGCTCATCTTCCAGAACTTCCTCTGCAGCGGTCTCCAGCTCCTCCTTACTGATCCCTGTGTGAAACGTAACCGGTTACCGCACGGTCGCGTCACGGTTTACACCGGACTCTCACCCAGCTCCTCCTTACTGATCCCTGTGTGAAACGTAACTGGTTACCGCGCGGTCGCGTCTCAGTTTACACCGGACTCTCACCCAGCTCCTCCTCACTGATCCCTGTGTGAAACATAACCGGTTACCGCACGGTCGCGTCACGGTTTACACTGGGCTGCCTGGCCTCTCACCCAGCTCCTCCTTACTGATCCCTGTGTGAAACGTAACTGGTTACCGCGCGGTCGCGTCACGGTTTACACTGGACTCTCACCCAGCTCCTCCTTACTGATCCCTGTGTGAAACATAACCGGTTACCGCACGGTCGTGTCACGGTTTACACCAGACTCTCACCCAGCTTTGCCTTACCGATCTCTGTGTGAAACGTAACCGGTTACCGCGCGGTCGCGTCACGGTTTACACTGGACTCTCACCCAGCTCCTCCTTACTGATCCCTGTATGAAACATAACCGGTTACCGCACAGTCGTGTCACGGTTTACACCAGACTCTCAACCAGCTTTGCCTTACTGATCCCTGTGTGAAATGTAACCGGTTACTGCGCGGTCACGTCACGGTTTACACCGGACTCTCACCCAGCTCCTCCTTACTGATCCCTGTATGAAACATAACCGGTTACCGCACGGTCGTGTCACGGTTTACACCAGACTCTCACCCAGCTTTGCCTTACTGATCCCTGTGTGAAATGTAACCGGTTACTGCGCGGTCGCGTCACGGTTTACACCGGACTCTCACCCAGCTTGCGAGTGTCCTCCAGACCCTTCTTGTGGGGCGGCTCCTGGATGCTCTTGTCCACATCAGCTCGGCCAACCAGCTCGTCCGGCCGGTCCCACATGGACAGCCGCGTGGTGGGGTTGTAAAAGAACACGCGGTCGTCGCCGGTCCACACGACACACCTGTCAAGGGAAGCAGGCATCAATCCGCCCAGAAAGTACTGCTTATGAACATCCGCAGGCCGAATAACAAAAGATCATATTAAAGGTAGATACAACAAGGACTCCACGGCATCACAAGCTATTCGATATTCCCACTTACAGTATCAAAAAAAAAAAAAAAAAAAAATTATAGGTTTCTAAGTGGGAGTCAACGCACACACATGCAATATAAACACGTAACTAGAAAAAGACACGGAACTGGAATTCGTTCAATGTATCATGCAGCCACCCGAAAGCTACTTGTACGATGTCAGAAACCTTGAGAGGGTTGGGAATGATGCCTGAACGTAAATAGCGGTTGATGCAGAGGACATACTTTTGGTTTACACTAGGACTGTGACCAAGAACACAGCAGCGACACAAGTAAAGCTGCAGTGCGTGTCCAACGGTAGCTTTGTCCGCTCCAGTAAACGGCACAGGCCTGCCTGCCTACCAGGGGGTCCCAGGGATGGGGTTGGTGGCCACAGGCTTGGCTTTCAGGGCAGCCCTTTCCTCCTCTGTCATGTCTTCCTCTTTGGGCTCCTAGCATGGGTGTGGGTAAAGAAAAGGTACAGCTCTGGACAGTGAGAAGGCGTAAGCGCTAGCGAACTGCAAACGGCCCGGAAGACCCGAGATGCGGAACTTGCTTTTCCCGAAGGCGCACCTCTTTGATCATTTTGGGCGTCTCCGCTTTGGGCTCCTCGTCCTCCGTGTCCATGGGCTCAGAGTCCTCCCGCGTCTGTCGGTCCTTGGCCTTCTCCGCCTCCTTATCTGGGACGAGAGACGCGGACACGGGGTTACAGCGGGACATCGAGAGGCTACCCGACTACCCAGAGCGGCTGGGTCAGACATGGTTTCCAGGAGGCTTCCCTCAATTATCCAACTTCACACAGATAAACTGAAAAGCTGTGACCTTATGAGCAATAAAAGTTTTTAAATCAGGAGCCTATTAATATCCTGGGAAAATAGCAAATAATGTATTAAGACGAGAGCTAGAAAACGGCAATGATATTTTTTATCTGTTGATGGACTGGCAGTGTCCTCCTTGCACTAACGCAATGCATTTAAGTAGACCTGCATATCATGAGGCAGGAAAACGTCACACCATTGACTCAACTCAGGCTCTGCCATCACGGATTTAAAAATAAGATACGTTAAAGAAGGGGGCATTAGGAGTCATTTTATTGTGGAACAGAAGGGGTCCTAGATAACCAAGTCATTACTGAGCAGAGCACAAAAGGAGGAAATACTTCTATAATTCTCCAGCCCCTGGTTTTCAGGTGAGGAACGAACATTCGCCAAAACCGCGTTCTCCGTAGGAACTCGTCGTCCAACGCACGCATGCACCTTTCTCTCGGAGTTCATGGGGCTTGTCCCAGGTGGACTCCAGGGTGCGGTTGTTGTAGTAATAGATCTTTCCGTCGGCGGTCTTGAACTCGGACCACTCGGGGAGCGGAAGGGAGCCGGGGAGCGCGGCAGGGGCGGCCGTGATGGCCAGCTGGGGGTGCATCATGGGAACCAGAGGAGGGACCATGCCAGGAAGCATACCTGGGGGAGAGAAAACGGACACCAGCTCGCGATGAGCTCACTTCCCACTGGCCGGCTACAACTGTGCTAAACTGGACATCCCCGTCGCTCACGGAGAAACGCAAAGAACAGGTTCAACTGGACCGGAGTTAAACGTGGTAAAAAGAAAAATCCAGCCAGTTCTCAGAGTGGCTTGTTTGAATGTACCGATGCATGGCGGAAACTGCAAACGAAAGGTTTGACGTCAGCATTGTAGGATATGTTGGAAATTACAATAAGGCCTAGGGACTGTGGCTGTTGGGTGTATGCACAAACAACCATAGACTGAGTTGTGAGTAATGAGAGACTGATAATGATGGTAACACTGCCTGAATTTCCCTCCAAGTGTCGCAGCAAAATGTACGCATCTGATATGAAGCCGAATCCAATTTTACGGTTCATTTTAGACCATCTAAACTCACGGGACGTTTATTAAATATGTAACACACCAGACAAAACCTTTCCACGGTCATTTGGATTAATTATATTTTATACCCCCAGAGGACACAGACAGACTTGAATAAATGTTAGTACCACATTTAGCATGCAAACAACAACATCAGGTATCAGCACACGACGTAGGAGATACAACAGACTAAAGGCTATGAAACTAAATCTTTTACGCATTAATAAGGCAGCGGCACGTCCCGCTTTAACAGTATAACCGACATCAACGCGGTCAAAAACAAAACCTGGCCAAAATGAACCTGCCAGTAAAATTATCCGTTAATGCATTACCCAAAGAAACTCAACCGCCTGCCACCTTGTCTAGCAAAAGGAGGCTTAGATGTTTTGTTTTTTCCGGAAAGTTCAATACAAAATCTACTATTCCTGACCGCCATCTGCTGACAGGCGGTGTGGCATGACGATGAACGGCGCTCCATAGCCAAGTCCCTCCATCCAATCTTGGGCTAACCTCAGCGCTACGTGACATGTTAACGAAACCAAAAATCCCAGTTACTACGCACATGCAAAACCTCGCTTGAGGCTACCAAACTGGCAAAGGCACATATAGGACGAGATTTTACCAACAAAATGTGGAAAAAAAGGACCCGTCTCTGCCACCTCGAGGGTTTCCCAAACATACTACAAGCAAAAGAACGTAAGAAAGTCTATAAATAAAAACCGTCCACAGCAAAGGCTGGCTGCCATTATGTGTATGTGAGCGGACATCACAAAAAAATAAGCACAACATTCACTAACATGCCAACTAACAAAATACTGACTGGAGAGGTTTAAAAGGATTACCGTTCTTGTTGGGGGAGATTGTCTTTATATAGGGACTGCTCACTATCTGCATCATTGCTACACCTGCAAGAACGGACAATGCAAGCATGTATTGGAAACAGAAATAAAGGGAACCAGGACAGGCCACATAAACCCACTGGCCGGTTCTGTGAACCAGCTAACAGTGTTCCAGGCAAGCATGGGGCCCGGATCGCACAACATTTCTTTACAACAACAACACTGATCCTTATACCAGCGGTTACACCAAAGACAAATATTCTCAGTTTATTTTAATGAGAAAAGAAGGGGACACACACACACACACACACACTTTTTAAATCAAATGTCAAATACTACAAAGAACAATTAGATTAATGCACCACACAAATACAATGGAAACGAAACTTACTTCACCAAGGCTGTACCAGGCTAACAATATTTCTGACTCAACACACAGGATGAAATTCATGGCCAAACAGGGCACCAATCAGCTTGTTTTGACGTTTCATTTCCCCCAATGCCAGAAAAACAAGCAAGACTGCCATCTGCAGGGCATTTCAGACTCATTCACTGCTTACTAATCACAACCTACAGCTTTTGTAACCTATAGTAAAGACACAAACCAAATAGTCTGAACAGAAACCTCATACACCATTTCAGTATTTGGGGTGCATTCTCTCTCTCTGGACAATTAAGCAACATTAAATAATTAGTTCAATCTAGTAAAGGGAGCTTAAGAGTGACTACACAACTTTTATTAATTGAAATTAAAAAAGGACCTACCATCTACAGCACAAAAACACCCCCATGGTGGCTATGAAAGTGGGACCTGTACACTATTTCCTGATTGTCTCCCCCCTCCCTTCTGCTGGGTATCTAAAGCTTGTGGGTATCCTCCAGAATTTCTCAACCTGACGTGCCACGCCTCCTGTCCTTCCTTTGGCTGCCGGACCATTCGCTCTCAGACACTTCCAGGATGGCCAAAGTTATAAATAAAAAAAAAAAAATGTAATTTCCTCACTGGGATAAAATGACAACAGCGGTACACAGAAGCCGACGGAGAAAACCGCAGCACTGCCCGAATTGGGAGTGATGGGCGGGCGAGCGGGCGCCGGGCGGGTCCAGACGTTAAGACTCACCCGGCAGCGGGATGTGCATGCCCGGCAGAGGCACTCGGAACGGCGGCACCATCACGGGCGGGAAGGCTGGGATGGCGGCCGGCGGCTGGGGCACGGTGTGGGGCAGCGCGGCCGGGAGACTCTGGGGGAGCAACTGTGGCATGGCCTGCACGGGGGTCATCGTGGCCGTCACCATGGCAACACTAACAGCCGCCACCGGGGCAACACCCATGCTGGAGGGTGTGGTGACCACAGGGGTCATATCTGCAGTAGTGGAAGCTGAGGAAGGGTGGGAAAAAAAATTTAACGCAATGAAATATGAAAAGACAAACTTCAGAACTCCCTCTACCAATTGTTTTGCTCATTCTGAATACTAGGCAATTTCCATGGATCTGAGAACGACAAATACTTCTGCCATACAAAATTGTTAACAGGAACTAACTCATGATGGCACACATTACAGAAGAGAAGACCACCACAAACATGCTACAAATGAAGGCACAAATCTGCTGGCATTCTCCGAGCAAGAGTAAACTCATCAGAGACGAAAAATCCTAACAGTGGCAAATCTGTACTAATCACATAACCGGAGAAAAGAGGTTTCCCCAGTCTGACTGAGGGTACATGCAAAAGAAACACCAGACATTAGAAGAGCATACAAACAGGTGTCAGTTTTTTCCTGAATCAACACAAATGTATTCAACGAGACAATGACTTAAAACCTGTTCACCCAAAAAGCCGGAATTATGGTCACAGTTAGACCCCTCTGCCGTTAGCTGGAGTTAAAACCACATGACGGTCTGAAGATCCAACAGAAGTGCAAACAGTTGGGGACACGTGCTTTAGCTGTGTCGAGTTTGGTTACTCTGCTTCAGATGGGGCTTAAGCAACGGGCAGAACAGAGACTTCCGAATGGTTCCTGTCAGTTGAGGGCCTCCATTACTTCTAGGACCCCTGCACTTATCGGAATGTTTCGGTACATTGGACAAAGCTGGCGTCTCCGCAACAAAACCTACCAGGCCACAGTCGTGAAGCTCTAGTCTAGAAGGCTCAAGATCCGGTGGGTTCTGAAAACAATAAGCAGTGCAGCAATAAAACAAGCGTGTCTGCACGGTACTCACTGGAAATGGTCTGGGGCAGGGCAGGGGAGGAGGTGCTGCTGGAAGCAGGACTGGTGCTGAGAGCCGGGGAGGGAGCTTGCGTGGAGACGGGGGAGGCGGCGGTGCTGACGGCCGGCAGGCTGGAGGAGGAGACCGCCGCCGCCGTCTGCGTCACCATCAGAGGATTGAGTTCAGACTGCTGGATCACTTTCACCCCTTCAGGCTTGCTCCACGCAGACTCGCGAGTCCGGGCGTTGTAGTAGTACACCTGAGCGAAGGAAGGGGGGAAAAAAAACAAACCAATCGGTGAATGCTTTCATTTCTCCTTGAGTTACAGCAACCTGTACAGAGCCCTTTAGGGTACAGGAGATACGAAGACCTCAATACCTTTCCTTCGGGTGTCTTGTTCTCCACCCAGATCTCCTCAGCAGGCTGCAATGTGGGGGTTCCAGGTGTAGGCACGGGGGGCATTCCGGGGGGAAACATCATTCCGGGGGGCGGAGGCAAGTTGCTCATAGGTGGGGGCATAAACGGCGGTCTCTGAAACACAAAACAAAAAGCACACCGAGTCAGTCAGTGGGAAGGAAGTTCCCGGCTTCTTCTGCGGTAGACGATGTATTGAGGTTCACCTTCCGCTACGCACTGACGTTTGGGCCCACTTTGCAAAGGTTTGAATGAGACATACTCTACAGACACTTTAAAAGATTAAAAACTGAGCATCCATTTTCTGTACCTGCAGGTGCGGAGGTCCCAGTGGCGGGGGCATACCTCCAGGCGGGGGCATGGGTGGCATACCGGGGTCAAATGGTGGGCGTCCAAAAGGCGGCCGGGGTGGAGGCGGGGGGCCCCTCATCATGCCAAAGGGAGGAGGCGGGGGTCTCATCAGCGGAGGAGGACCACGCATTACAGGGTTGGGGGGCGGTGTAGGACCACGGAAACGCAACCCCTGCTGCTGCGCCATCCTGATGAATGGAAACGGAGGCAAAAACAAATTCTAACTGCAGAGGAAATGTGCAATTACACAGCCTTGTCTTTTTGTGGCATGAAATCACACATGTATAAATGATGGGAAATGTATTCTAAAGGACTAAATTACTGTAGAAAACGTGGGAGCAGGAATGTTACACAGAAATTGAAGACACTGTGTCCCCTCTTAAGTGAATGTCAATCAAATTGCAAGGAAATCGTCTTTTTTAAATTTATTTATTCAAATCAGCAGCATTCGACCTTAGTGACCAAGAAACGTCTGTTTGTTTTTATAGGTGAATTAATCGGCTACCTTGTAGCGTCGGATGCAGCAACGCATAATTTGTCATGCCACTCGCTCATATGGAAATAATTTTAAAAAAAACTTGACATGTCGTTAGCCACTGATTACAGTTAATCTATTGTGCATTGTAACTTACATTAATGTCAAACGAATATTTAGCAGTTAGCAACAGAATTAAACATGTCATCCGTCTCAACTAGCACACAGCATAAATACGTGCAGTTATAAAAGGCCACTTGCCCGTAACCCCAAACACAAAAGTAAGATCCGCTACTGCCACGCCCCGAAAACAATACATGCATTTAACAAATAAACTACATGCATAACGAATAAAACGAGGATCCAGCCATTCATTCGATTAGATGCAGGCCGGTGCAATTCTGGCGAAGTAAACAACGAGTGCCTTATAGCAGGTCTTCCAAGTTAGCCTACATATTTACACATGTAAACAGTAGTATATCAAAACAAAAAAATCAGACACGGAATTGCCCAGTAACACAGCAACTTGAGCTTAGCTTGTTTAGCCAGTGAGTGGCCAGGCACCAATGCAAAACCGCGCATGCTGCTACGATAACTTACTACTACAGCTACTGTTACAGTTGGCTTGCGTATGGAATTAATCGTCACACGGGTTGATGCATTTGACAGAAAACCCATATAATCTTGTTAAATTTTGTGATTATATAGCTATAGCGCAATTACATTTTATGTTGGACTGTTTTAAACCGCCTCACCTGTTGTCGTTAAACGCAATACCGTCTCCCTCGCCGTGTTCCGCCATTACAGGAAAATAAGAATGGGGTCTCTGACCTTCCTGCGAACCTTATTCGGCGGTCTCGCACAACTTATTGGTTATACTTAATGTCAATCAAAACGTATTACGCCAGTGTTCGACTTGTTTGATATTTAATTGGAAAAAAATAAAGCGTCAATACCACCCCACCATAGCCTCTTTATAACGTTTTTGCGCGACTGCAAACGGAAAACAAACGACGAAAATCACATGCGAGAACATTTTTCCCAGCTACGTTGGTAATCGACAGTCGGCTATTAAGGTCTTTCCATGGCACTACTAGTTCTGTAATGTTCTTTATTGCAATTCGAAATAAAATTGTTCGTTATATAGAGTATTTTAGCGTAGGTCTTGGTTATCTACCGTACTAGAATACGTACAAACACGTTTTCTTAACGTTTAAAAAAATGTTTCTATTTATGTTGTGACGAGCGGAATTCTGGGAGATCCCGGTGCTCTGATCAAGTTTCAAATTCGGTGCTCTGATCAAGTTTCAAATTCGGTGCTCGTTGGGTGTGTGCAAGGCAACCTTTTCCAAATCATTATGCGTGTTCTGTTTATTTCGCCTAAGCGGGTTCATGGCAATTGATACAAGCTTTCAGCAACAATAAGACTTCCGATTCAATTCTAAATTTTATCACTTAAAAATAAAACCATTTGAGACTAATTTTGAATGAACCCTCACTAATCACTTTGTTTTTGTTCTCCTGTGCCAATTTTTTCACTTGATCAATCTCTTCCCTGTAAGGAAATCAGACCAGACTGAATTTTCAGGCAGAAAATTACTTAAATTTTAAGAGACTTTTAAGACAAAAATGTACATACCAACTCTGTACCTCTCGCATCGATTCTTACAGACCTCTCTGACTCGATATACCCTCTGGGGCATACCAAAAGGCTGTGGAGTGCTTGGTCATGCCATGCCAAATCTTTAAATAAAACTTATAATCTTGAAAGGAGCAACTTGTAGGACGTATGGTGGTTCCACTGTTTTAATTGCTCATCTGAAGAAATGTGGTGACTGCAATAAACATAGTTAGGTGGGCAATTATATGGTGGGGCAAAAGGTTATACAACAATAAACATGGTTTGATGAGCAAATGATATGGTGGGATGATGGGTTATCTGATGGAATGATGTTATGGTTTGGAAGGTACTCTGTTGCTGGAACTGCAATAAAACCACAGTTGTTTACCAATTCCAACAAACAGGAATTGAGTGAAGGCAGAATTACTTAGAGACAAGGAGGTAGCCACAATGGTTTCTCTGAGAGGCAACCGTGACAGGAGGGTAAAAGCTTGGACCAATAGGGCGCAGTTAAACATCGTGGTGACGCTGTGGCCACCTCCCATTAGAGGAAGGGCGGGTATGTTTGATTTCTACAAAAAGCTGTGTGCGTGGGGTTGTTCCGCGGACACCACGGCATTTGTTGTGTTTACGTAATAAAAGTCTTAATTTCCTGAAGAACCAAGTCTCCGTCTTCTAACCACAGTTTTATACGGAAAGATTGGAAACAATCATTGTCTGTCGAATTGGGAACCACGACAAACGTTAATAAACCCCTTTATATCTATGCATTGTCTGTCATAATTCTAAAGTTTTTCATAAAATATCTCCAACTATTTCATTTAATCTGTATCCAAAGGGTTATTTATTTGCTGTTTTTTTTTCTTAACACAGGTACCTGCTCCAATAACACTGCTGTTTTGAGCTGTCAAACGATGGAGGTCTGCATTTCGAAGAACACTTGCTACATTATTTAATAAATGCGAAAACATGGACGCTACCAATAACACCTTGCACATAGCAACAAAAAAATGGTCTTAAAATTGTTAATCTGCCTTCAGCTCCCAACAAAAAAGTGATGTAAAATCAATGCTGGAATTGCCATAGATTTAGAGTTAAAGAAATATTTTAAGCTTTATGTCACCTAGGTTTAAGGTTGCAATAAATTCGATTGAACATTATACGTCATTAAATTTAATTACATGGTATTCTGTACGTCTCCTGTAGAGGGCATTGTTGATCCTTTGTGAGTACTTTTAGTTTTACCACTGTCTTTTGAGTGATGGAATATCCCAGTATTTTTTTTGTCTTGGC
>JAOYSI010009203.1:24015-35225 GCA_025775065.1 Hiodon alosoides | reverse complement strand
CTCATGTTTGTCCCACTGTCCAGTACCGTCTCATGTTTGTCCCCCTGTCGATTTCTATCCAGGTTTGTCTCACTGTTCAGTACCGTTTCGTGTTTGTCTCACTGTCGATCTCTATCCAGGTTTGTCTCACTGTTTAGTACCGTTTCATGTTTGTCTCACTGTCGATCTCTATCCAGGTTTGTCACACTGTCCAGTACCGTTTCATGTTTGTCTCACTGTCGATCTCTATCCAGGTTTGTCTCACTGTTCACCATGGGGCCAGGTTGGGTTTACCGCCTCCTACCATCAAAAACTGCCCTTTTCCCCCCTTCAGGAGTGTCACCCGGGTTGAGATTATACATAGTGCTTTTGCCTTTTCATTTTTGTGCTCATTGTATAACTCATTATAGTGGTAATTTTGTTCATTATGTAGGATGATATCTGCAGATCTGCTGCCTTAGATTGAATATATTTCGACTGTGAGTGGTTACTTTTCCTGTTTGTGTAACAAGGAAAACCCTAGCGACGTCAGCGAGTTGTAAACGTTTATCGGTTTTTGTAAAAAAAATTTCCAGTGCACTCACTGCCTGTTTGGTCCCGTGCGTTTATGGTAACAGTAAAGCATAGGTTGCCCTCCTCAGAATCCCTCTTAACAAAGAGCTTTAACTGCTGTGACCCTTGTACAGCTGCAGTGCTGAAATGATAAGCCCGCTGTGCTTAAACTGTGCTGTGCAGCCAATATTTTGTCATTTGCTGCAAACGGGTTGTTTGGGTTGCAGATGTCATGTAGTGTTGTAGTGCTGATTGGTTTTCAAGATGCAATCTGAGCTATTTTATCAATGTATCTTTATGCCTAGCCCGAGAAAGTAGGAATTGCATAACAAAACTTTATTTTTACATTAATTTTATTGAATTAAAAATATATTAAACAAATTATACCAAAATTCTACAATTCTTCACAAGTTTTCGATTAAATCTTGGTCTGTAAGGTTTTGATACAGGAGGGTCCTCTCAGGAATAGGATAAAGTTGAGTTTGGGACTTGTAGTTTTTCCCTAAGGTTAAAGGTTGACGTTAGATGTTACTTCCAGTTACTGCTGTTTTAAAGGTAAGCCACATTATTTTAGGTTTAAACTGGTTTTCACCCACATTTTCATCTCGCATGGAATTTGTTTTGTTTGTGTAGGTTAGGTATGTGAGATCTGAATTAACACATTAAAGGGGGCATACCATCATATTGATTGACAGACCAATAGCTATAGCTGGCATACCAAAAAGACAAGTTACAAAACTGTGACAAATTTACACCATGCAGAATATTTGGAAATTCCACTCAGCGTCTCTGAAGTGTGTAAGTTGGCTCATGAAGTAGTTGGCTACTTCACAGCAAAAGCAAATTAATATGCATATGTTAATAGAATGTTTTTTTGTTTTTGTTTTGCTGTATTGTTTGCCTGGGTGATAAAATGTATCTTTATTGTATCTATTGCTACAGCCATCATTAGCTGGCAAACAATATACTTTAATTTTGTTTAGTTGGTAGCAGATAGTATGGATAATCCATACTCCATACATAATTACAGTTGACATTGTTGAAGGACTACCTTTCAGGCTAAAATGTAATTGTGATGTGGTCTTTGACTATGCATGTTACCTTTACTCAATATAATGCATTTTGTATTATCTGCTTTCCAAAATAAACTTAGATTTCCCTAGAAGAATTGCAATTTAATTTTATAAACCTATTATCAATTTTTTGTACTTTCAAAATAAAGCCAGATAAATCCCCAGAAGTATGTTTCTCTATGCTTTGCAGAGCCTTAGTGTGTGTGATGACAGTCTGTTCCTCAGTGCTCTGTAGAACCAGATTGTCTGTGTGTCTGTTCCTCTCTGCTGGATACATACTAATTATTCGAATTAATTCTAAAAATAATACACAGAACATCTGAGTAAAGGGTACTTCAAGAGGTGTGGACTCTGTTGTTGAAAAGATTGCTTCGGTTTCATTCATATTGTAACCTCACAGTACAACTGATGTGCAGTGTCTTGCTTGTGCTTTTAAGCATCGGAATGCAACAGTTAACCACCATTGGTGAACTGCTCCACGATGGTTTATAAAGCACTGACTGATCCACACGGAGCAAATGGTTGGAAGTAAGAGTAAAGAAAAGAAAGTGGCTGTTTTAACTGACGATCCCTTGCCTTTTGATGGTCCATAAAAAAAACATTCCAGCACAGCTTCAGTTCACCTTTCTAATTCACCACCTGAATATAATGTTGGGTATAAGTTATTCATAAAAACCTTTATCCCGTTTTTCATTTCGGAAGAGAATCTCAGACTTTTGTGGCAATTTTTTAGTCCAGGGTTGGGAAACGCCATACTCTACAATTTGCTGTTTTAAATGTCCTATTTTCTGCATAAAGATAGATTGCTTATGGTGGGATCAGCCTTTTTTAGGTCAGAGTTGGTAAAGGAAAGTGAACTGAACGTGAACATCTGACCAGATTCTGACCAGATCAATAATTCTGTGCTTTTTGAAACGGATGACATCTGGCCTCTCGTGCATTACTCTCACCTGGGACTGAGTTTATGGGGTCACATCTGTCGGCACAGTGATGTATGACAGAGTAATGCTTACTAACGGGTGGTACCCAGACATGCTGCCGTACTCGCATTGTCAGGGATGTTTTCCTTTTGCCAGCATTCTGCCATAGAAACACTCCAGTGAACGACCCTTTGTCAGCTTGTGCCTTTGAAGGCGCTGTTAGGTGCGAACCTGAAGGGAGAATGCAGAGAAATCCTCCTGTGGCGGCTTGTGGCAAGCGGTTTAGTGGTCCTAGAATACCAGGTCATAAATCATCTGTCAGCGCAGATTCTTAAAATAAACAAGGTTGTCTTTGCTTTCCAGGTTCACAGAGTGAAGTTGTAGAAGTTTGTTTCACGCAGCATAGGCCATAATAAAAGTAAAGAACCCGTAATGGCCTTCTGGTGAGATGCCCAGGCTAATGTCTGTGTGTATTTGTAATTCCAGGTTGAAACTGGGGGGCGGCCAGTTACTCCTATCTGGAGGATCTGGAACTTATTCTGGCAGTGTTTCAGCAGATAAGAAACCACAGAGACACTTGCGCTGTGCCTGGAGGCTTGTTTCAGCCATGTGGTAGTCCTCCTGGAGGCAAGGAAATGAGGTTCTGTGAGCTTCTGGGAGATAATGGAGCACGTGAGTGCAGTGTCACAGTGTCCCGGCCGCAGCTAAACCCTTCGATCTGTGTGGAGTTGAGCTGCATTTAATGTGTCTCGTGTTCCGTGTTTGACTCTGGAGGGAAAGCGGTTTCAGTAAAGTAATGGCCTTTTGAAGCCTTATGAGTCATGCGAGATCCGGGCATGTGAGATGTGCAGTGCTTGCTCTGTGAGACTTGCTCTGCAAGATGTGCAATTTGCGGGACATTTGAGGCCGTGCGAGACGTGCACCGTGTGCATCGAGGCCCGGTTTGCCCGGCTCTGCTGACGTGTCACGTTTTAGCTTAAGGCCGTTTTAGAGGCGAGGAACAGATGCTTTTGTGGGAAGTGACCCGGTTGTTTCACCGCTACAGATTGCGATCGGTTGCAGAGTCTTAGTGAAATCCCAACCGAAGTCCAACCCTTTGGCAGTTCCTGTTGACTTTTCAGAGTCGTCATTACGGCTTTTCCCTCCCCTTGCTGCAGGCAGACACCATGAACTACGTGGGCCAGCTGGCTGGCCAGGTGCTGGTGACGGTGAAGGAGCTGTACAAGGGGATCAACCAGGCCACACTATCGGGCAGCATCGATGTGCTGGTGGTCCGCCAGCAGGACGGCAGCTTCCAGTGCTCCCCGTTCCACGTGCGCTTCGGCAAGCTTGGCGTGCTGCGCTCCAAGGAGAAAGTGGTGAGTGTGGACCAGAAGGGTCCTAGACCTAACCCTTAGAAATCGGGTGACTTGACCTGGGGCCTTCAGCCAGAAGCTTTACCTAGACCAGACCTTGAATGGCTCTGTGAACGAATCCTAACTCTAGGCCAGTACAGCACCACAGTTAGTTTCTACATTTTACATATAGTATATCTTATGGCACCAGGTAATATGTCTTTGAGAAGGCAGATGTTGTCTAAGCCGGATGGTAACATACCTAACACAATAACACAGTCTGCTTCAGTGCTGTTTTTTACATGTTGGCTGTTGTGAAGCTGATGGTCTGTAGTAACGTTGTGGCTAACTGCCAATCTCCCTGCTTGAGATGTCCAGTGCCAAAGTGTCTATAAGATCACATCCACCTTTGCGACACCTCAGAAACTGCCTGTTTACGGGATAGTGACCACCCACCTCGGTCACATGGTTGACATTACTCAAGTTGGCCTGAGAAGCCTAAATATATCATGTTAATCGGGACACAATGCGGTCTGTATTAGCTAATAAGTTTGTGTGTGTGCGTGTGTGTGAGCCCCTTCTTAATCAGGACACAATGCACTCAGTATTTGCCTGTTAGTAATGTGGGTGTGGGCATGCCAGCCCCTTCTTTCAGTTTTTAAAGAAATGTATTTGACTGTAGTTAATTTTTTTAGTTTGCACTCACCCTTGCTGAATGAGTCACCAGATTTTGTAATGTGGAAGGTGATGTCATAGTAATAAAATTGATGGCAAAGCCTCTCTCTTCGTGTTTACCCGAGTTATTGACATAAGAAACCCATAGATTTAGTACACTTCTCATCTTGGGGTACTCGGATGTATTAGAACTACCCCTGGAGGTTTTCCACACACCCCTCAAAGAAGACCAGAATGAGAGGGGTGGAACAAATGTCACCAGTCTTGAGTTATCAGAGAGAGAGAGAAACCATTCCGTATCTATGGCAACAGATTTTCTTTTTTGTCTTGGTGAAGAAAATCTGATCCGGTAAGGTTTGCTGCTTAAAGTGACAGTACGTAATTTGTGTAGCAGGCGTGTATTAGCTAAAAGCTAAGAATAGCTTTTCACGTGATGCATAAGATATAATGTAGCAGGTGATTGTTCTAAGAAAGGTTGGGCAGATTTCTTACGCACCTCCCTCTGGACTTGTTCAACCCTTATCTAAATATGGTGTGTGGTGTTGTGTGACTGTCCCCGGGAACAAAGCCTCCTACACGGCCTATTTATAGTGATGAATCTGGATACCAAGATGAGAGGGACAATCGCAAATATCGTACCGAGTTGGCTTCAAGGTCGGTTCTCCATCTGTTGTCCATCTCTTTGGTGGTGTTAAGCCCTGTTGCATTGATACGGTTTGTTTTGCACCCCTACCCAGAAGCGGAAAAAAAATGAAACAAACCCTCAAAACCACACGTGAGAGAACCGATGCTGATGTTCATGTTAAATGCAGCTCCTGCAAGCGCCTATATGTAACTGACTGGCTTTGAGAGGTTTTGTGATCTGTTCCATTTTGGTAAAGTGTTCCACTATTTGATTGGTCAGGGACATCTCCTATATCTTTGCCCCCTTTGGTGGGCAGCCGTTTGGTCAGCGGTGTCTGGTATGTTTAAGTGGTTTAGCAACAAGGCCTTCACGGGGGGGCGCCTTCACAGGAATGGCGCTTCACAAAGACAGTTTTGTCCCAGGCAAAAGCCCTGAGGATTTCAAGAGATTCGGTATGTGACCAAATTCGTTCATTTGAACATCTTGGTCCAGATGTTTTGTATTTACTAATTCGGTTGATTCAAAGAAATCAAAGACGATAGGCTGGATTTATTTATTTATCTGTCTGTCTGACTGAGCCCTGGTTAAAGGTGTTGCCTAACTGATATCACTCCCCCCAGATCGACATTGAGATCAACGGGGAGCCAGTGGAGCTGCACATGAAGCTGGGTGACAATGGAGAGGCCTTCTTTGTGCAGGAAACCGTGGAGCAGAATGTGAGCCAATCTCCTGAACCAGGAACCATAACCTTCACAATAAAACAAGACGCTTAGATGGGACTATTATCGCTTATCTGCTGCACTCAAAGTTGTACTATTGTGTGAACATAATTAAATGGCAACAAATGTCTGAATCTAATGCACCTCATAGGAAGCCGTCATACAGCTTGATGACCTTCTGGTCTCTGTGTGTTTTCTGCTTATCTGTGTATTGACAGTAAGGCTCAGTGCAGAGATGTTGGGGTGAACAGGGTGCCTGAAGCTTCCACCCCTTTTTTTTCCCCGCCCTCGTAACCTAGGAGATCATCCCAGCCCACCTTGCCACCTCGCCTATCCCCATGGAGGAGCCGATGTTCTGGGCCCGGGACCCGCGGCCGCCGGGCTCTGTACAGGAAGAGCCGGGTACCACGTTGACCCCCACCATGACGACGAAGAAGAAGAAGAGACGGAGGAGGAAGCACAAAGGGGATCTCCGGAAAGAGGAGCAGACTCCCACCGCTGGCAGTGAGGAGGTCTTCGAAATTGAGCGTAGCTCTGACGAGGAGCTTGGTGCGGCCAGCTGCAGGTGGACAGACCGTTCTGTGGATGGGTCATTGCGGGTTTGTTGTGGGGAATTCCGTTTTGTTTATTGACTGCGTCTCTCTTCTATCAGGCCGTCCTCGTTCTCAGCAGTAAAGGGCGCTGAGTATGAGCAACACCCGACCCTCCACTCTCTCAACAGCTACCCTCTCTCTGATGGAGACTGGAGACCTACGGACAGGTGAGGTTAGGTCAAACGTTCATAGAATGTTATGTGTAGAGCAGTGTAAAGGTTGGATCAAAAACAAAACAAAGGGTATAAACTGAAGATCTCCAAAGTCACTGTAATTAAGAACAAGCCAATAAACGCTGACAGAACACCTCCTGATCAGTAAGAAGCACCATATTCACATTCTGGGCGTGCTTGACCTCTCTAACAGCCGGGCGATGTCAGAGCCCCTCTCCCCAAGGAGCGATTCAGAGCTGGTGGTGAAGCCTGAAGAGAGTCTGTTCAGGGCAGACTCCCACATGCAGTGGACATGGGGCGAGTTCCCAGAATCCACCAGGGTAAGCGGCGCCATGTTCTCTCAATTCTGCGTGTTGAGTGATTGTTAATGGCAGAATGCTCAATGGTCTGAAGGAAGTGGGGGTGGTGTGGATCTGTGACCAGACCATAATTGCAACCAGCATCTTGGGCAGTGCGGTGGGCTTTAGGGCACAAAGTGACACCAATGTGGAAACTGTCCTTCCATAGATCCCTAAGAAGGAGAAGCCTGAGCTGCCGAAGACCGTGACCATCACACCGTCAGAGAATACGCACTTTCGGGTCATCCTCAGCTCGGAGGCCATGGAGACGGGCTCTGTGGGGCGGAGGGGTGAGGCCGCCTCACCCTGCACCGTGGTCAAGCCTGAGCCCCGCACCCCTGGGGCCACCACACCTGCCCTGACTCCCTGCATGGTCACGTCCACTCCCACTTCCTCCACAATCGGCCAGATGGATGAAGACCCGGGCGATGTCTGCGCAGACATGAAGCCATGCTCCAAAACAGACTCTTCCTCCAAAAAGAGAGGTGAGACCCGGTGTAAAAAGATCACTTTTTATCTTCTGTTAAGTTACAAAATAATTTTCTTCATGAAATATTGAAGCCATGAGAGAAAGCAGACTGAAAGGATGAAGCTTACACATGTCTGGCCTGTCACTCAGTCATTTTGTTATCCTTAGCACTTTCACATTTCTCAGACTGCATGAGAGCGGCTTTTGCAGCAGCTCTGTCTGTAAATGGCTACACAGAGAAAACACGTGAGAAAGGCACTTACAGGAAGGAAGTGGTCGTCTCTGTTAAGCCTGGGAAATTCTCTCTTGTTTGTGTGAATCCTATTTAGCTATTGGACCCTTTAATAGCATATTCCTTTGAAATAGGGTTAAGCTCCTCTACGCAAAGGTTTACACAATGTTTCTACAAGCTGGACTTTCTGCAAACCAACCCAGTTAAACGCCTCTTCAACCGAAAGCTCTAGCTTGACATGTTTCAGTATTGCCAGTCTCGAGATAGAGGAAGTGTGAACACCACAGAGTGCACATAGAAATAATCATTTTAATAATAATAAAATGTCTTGTTATGGTATATTTTATTATAATAATAATATTATCATTTTATTATTATTATTATTTTAAATAATTTAAAATAATAATAATAATAATATTATCATTTTATTATTATTATTATTTTAAATAATTTAAAATAATAATTTAATAATTCTTCTAAAAATAATATGTTCGCTGATCTAAAAGATATCCATATTTTTCTCCTACCAATTTGTTTTGAGGAGGTGTCCGTAAGAGGAGCCAACACCAGGGCCCTGAGGATATCTACCTGGATGATTTGAATGTACTTGAACCTGATGTGGCCGCACGCTACTTTCCTAAGAGGTACTTGTCACACCTCCCACCCTGTGGGGACCCAGTGACCCCCCACCCAGACAATGAGAAACTCTGATCCCTCTCCATCGTTCCACGCGAAGGCTTTCGACACTGTCTGCCAATTGCATTTGGTTTTATTAGTATAACATTATTTGTTTTCCCTTGCCCTGGGTGACTATAGAGATTACAATTTTACATTCACTTACAAAAGAAAATTCTCGAGCAGTGGCCCTGCCTAGGATTTGAAACCTGTGGGTTTTATGTCCGGAACTCAGCCACACAGCCGCCTGCAGCGCCAGTGTTGTGTTGGATTGTTGCTAAGAAACTCTGGTTGGCAGTGATTCGGACCCCGCCCACCGGCACTGGGTGGAGGCCGGGTCACACTCGGGCTCCCAGTCTCCGCAGTCGGTGGGCAGCGCGGCGGCGGACAGCGGAACAGAGTGCCTATCAGACTCGGCCAGCGACCTGCCTGATGTCACCCTCTCGCTCTGCGGGGGGCTCAGCGACACCTCTCACATCTCCAAAGGTGAGTGGGGGAGTGGTGTCAGGGAACCGTCAATCACTGTCTGACCAATTGTATGGTGTTGACGGACCTTGATGTCCCAGAACAAAACACTGGAAGGGTTCAGTTACCATCATTTGCGTTCTCAGTAGAATCGATGGACAATCTGCTAGAAAACAATCAAGCGGGTTATCGGGCAACATGAGGGGTCCTGCTGTGGTGGAAGGAAGTCCCAGCATACCTCTCTCTCCGGTCATGTGCCCATCTAGGCTGAGGCTGGCCTGTCTGAGCCCAGCTGCTGTTCTGTAAAACTGGAAGTTTGAAGGAGATCGTTCAGGGCGTGTTTTCGTTCATTCCATAACAACTCCGTGGGGTTTGTGAGTGTGTGGGGATAGGGGGTAGTAATAGAACTGGTAGTGGTTTGCGTTGATGGTGGAATTTTTCCCTCCCCCAAACAGAGAAATTCATGCAGCACATCATCTCATATCCTGAGTTTGCTGAAAATCCAGCCATCATTGAAAATCCCAATTTGGTTGTTAAGATTGCTAACAGGTGAGTCTGCAGTTTGTAAAACCAATCAGACGTAAGTTTATTTTGTGGAGCTTTACATCAGTCGTTAGGGCACCTTTAAGAAAATAACATTGGTTTCTGTTCAGTTTTTGGTCCATTTGTCCATTACTGTTTTACAGATATTACAACTGGACTTTGGCAGCGCCGTTGATATTAAGTCTACAAGCTTTTCAGAAGAACTTGCCAAAGGTTGGTCCCAGTGTGAAATTTTCTGGCCACCTACCCATTTGTAAGCCCTCCCCATGGGTACACCTCCATTCCATTTTGCCCGTGTTTGTTCCAGAGCACGGAGGAGGCCTGGGTCAAGGAGAGGATGCCAAAGAAGTCAGGTCGCTGGTGGTTCTGGCGCAAGAGAGCAGACAGCACCGCCAAGCAGGTATGAACTTGTGACCAGAACCAAAGTTTAGGGCTTAACCCCCACCCCCCTCAAGACACCAGCTAAGCCAAGAACCCCACCATGTATTGCTTGGGAAAAGGGAAAATATACCACTTCCATTTGCAGCCCGGTCTTGGAATGATCTGGCATTGTTCATTTGTTTGTTACCACAGTTTCGGAATAATCTGGTGCGGTTCATTTGTTTGTTAATGCAGTTCTGGGATAATCCAGTGGGTTACTTTGTTTAGCAAAGTAAAAGAAATATGTCAACTTTAGTACATAGTGCGATGACCTTTCGCTGTCTGAAAGGACTGTTTGATCTCTTCCGACTCCTATTCATGCTTTTTACCAGATGTGATAAAGGTCAAAAGTGCACCCCAGAGAGCAGTGAGGCAATCAAAAAATATGGAATCCTTTCTATTGGTAACATGAAAGCGAATGTGTTTTTTTCAAAAATGTTCTTTGAATAGGAGTTGGTACATTAGAAAGTGGAGTGTATGGGGAGATAATCATTTACAGCGAGATGTTGAGCAGACTCACAGCTTCTCATACCTACTGTCTCCTGTGTTCAGTCAGAGGACAAGTTGGAGAACCGGGACTGTGACAACGGAGAGGACTCCTCTCTGCCCCAGCAGAACCCAGCCCTGCAGTGAGTCAGAGCCCCCCCTCTCACCCCCACCCCCCCCCGGCTTTAAAATCTGACTCCGATCAAACTCAGCTGTGTGGTGGAGCAGACAGACACAACCCTGTAAAAGCAGTGCATCCGGCTGAGGCGGTGCCCTAAAAGCATCCCTTTTTTATTATATAAAAAACAAGAGGTTGAATGAGTACAGAGAGCAAACTATTTATTTATAAAGTAAGTCAGGCAAAGGCACACATCGATAATGATCAAATGTGACAATAGCTGAGTACAGTATTCCAACCTCAGTTTTAGGGTCTATTAAACTCTGATTGTGTTATAATGCCCCCTGCTGACAGGAAAGGAAACTACTGCTTTTTAGACACTTCCAAGACAAGCCCAGCCAGCAGTACTGGAGGAGCCTCAACGGTTAGAATAAGGGATAATGTTGAGAACCAAATGCGCTCGACACAGACTTTCCTTCGTTTATGTGTTGAGAGAGGCTTTGTGGCAGTTTGTCATAACCTGTTCTCCTCCATGTTGGTGATCTTCTGACACGAAGCATTTAAACGGGGGGGGGTGAGCGATATTACTCTTGCACTTTCCTGTCCCGCAGGCCGAACGGTGGTGACTCGTCCAGCGAGGAGGAGTCCCAGGAAGTGAAGGTGGCAGCCATGTCTGAGCGTGGGCAAGGAGAGGGCGTGGCTCATGCTGGCACACACTCCTACAAGAAGTCACTGCGCCTCTCCTCAGAGCAGATTGTAAGAAAGTTTGCATGCACACACACTCCTACAAGAAGTCACTGCGCCTCTCCTCAGAGCAGATT
>JAOYSI010009203.1:0-23915 GCA_025775065.1 Hiodon alosoides | reverse complement strand
CACACACACTCCTACAAGAAGTCACTGCGCCTCTCCTCAGAGCAGATTGTAAGAAAGTTTGCATGCACACACACTCCCTAATACCTTAGCTGGCAAAGCCTCGCGGTCTGTCTGCAGGTTTGGAGACTACATCTTGCAGTGCTGACCAGAGGTAAAAGGTCGCCGCGCTCTGACCCAGCTCCTGCCCTGTGTCTCTTGCATGCAGGCCAGCCTGAGGCTGAAGGAAGGACCGAATGATGTCACGTTCAGCATCACCACCCAGTACCAGGGCACCTGTCGCTGTGATGGCACCATCTACTTGTGGAACTGGGACGACAAGGTCATCATCTCTGACATTGACGGGACAATCACCAAGTAAGAACCACTAAGACAAGGCTGTCTGAGGGTTACGGTTGCTGCACCAGTGAAACTGCGGAACATTGACCTTTTACTTTTGTTCAAAATATTTTCTTGCTGGGGAAATGTTACATGGCAGAGTTAAAATTCTTTGAATTCTATTGTGTTAAATGGCCGATTGTAATTGGATTGTGGTAAAGACGCATTTTAATCCTCATAATTCCAAGTATTCCATGAGGAGAATGGGCTGTTCCGCCTCCTTTCTACCTCTACTCACTGATGGCTACCGGGTCTGATCTAATTTAAACTCTCATGTCGTCGTAGTCTATTTGCCGCTTTTTGAAGTTGGAGATCCAAGAAAAATCAACCAGCTGAGGGAGAGCCGTGTTGAATTTCCAACAGTATGAGTCAGAGTCAGATTGGAGTCCCAGAAAGATTGAAAGGGTCCTGATAATCTTTGTCCGCAAGGTGTAGCTGTGGGATTAGCAAAAAAAGTTACAACTCGGCCTCAACATATTTATACACTGATTGTTGCATAAAATTGGCTATTTTTTAACTGTGCTTTTAAAATGCAAAACGCTCAGTCGTGTTAACGTTTCAGGTCTGACGTGTTTGGGCAGATCCTTCCCCAGCTTGGCAAGGACTGGACCCACCGAGGCATCGCCAAGCTCTACCACTCAGTGCATGAGTGAGTCACCCACAGGCTTCCTTTCCCAAACACAATCTCCCCCACCCCTGTGCTGAGGGCGGTCAGAAACGGGCCGCCCTGTGGGAAGGCTCACAGACATGGTCTTCCCGTGCAGATGCTTGTTTATTCAGACTGTGGTGGCCAAATAGGAAGTAAACGGCAACTATGATACGAAAGACCGGATGAAGACAGGAAGCTACGGTCTATTCCTTCCTCCCTCACTGCAGCCTATCCCAGCCACCCACTGAGCTCAGACGACATCCTACCATGCTGGGTTCAGGCTGAACGCTCACGCACCGCCATTGTCTCCTGGTCTGTAGGAACGGCTACAAGTTCCTGTACTGCTCAGCACGCGCCATCGGCATGGCAGACATGACCAGAGGGTACCTGCACTGGGTGAACGACGGGGGCACCATCCTGCCCCGCGGGCCCCTCATGCTCGCGCCCAGCAGCCTCTTCTCTGCCTTTCACAGGTAAACACCTTCACCTGTACGGATATTGTTTTTTTCAAAGGTGAAAATGCGAAACTGTGGCCACAGCAGGTTCAGGTTCAGATGAAAACCGCTCATTTCCCCACGCCTGCAGAGAGGTCATCGAGAAGAAGCCCGAGAAGTTCAAGATCGAATGCCTCACTGACATCAAGAATCTTTTCCATCCCAACAAACGGCCATTCTACGCTGCATTTGGAAACCGACCCAATGTAGGCCCGACTTCCTTTCCATCCATTCTCCCCCTATGTTTTGACCAGTTTGTGGTGAGAGATGCTTTTTAACTGTAGATGCCTCACCTAAAAATGTAGTGAGGGTCGTACGTGCCACTTACAGAAATGCAGTGTGGGTGGCCAGTGCCCTTGCAAGGCTAAGGGCAAGCCTCTCAGCGATGCATGCTTGGTGGGATTGGCTGCCTTTCACTGGACAGTTCTGTTTTGTTTTTCCATCTCTGCAGGATGTGTTTGCCTACCAGCAAGTGGGCGTCCCAGACTGCAGGATATTTACAGTGAACCCGAAGGGTGAGCTCATACAAGAGCAGACCAGAGGAAACAAGTCATCGTAAGTGCTCAACGAGGCGTCTTCGGCCGCCTCTGCATGACGTCACACACGTTGATAGAAGTTCGCAAAGGCTAGCGAGGAGCAGAAGTAGGATCAGTGTCAGTCTGTCTTTATCGAACCTTGAACACCCCCGGCAGGTACAGCCGACTGAGCGAGCTGGTGGAGCACGTCTTCCCGCTGCTCAACAAGGAGCAGAGCTCAGCCTTCAGCTTCCCTGAGTTTAGCTCTTTCTGCTTCTGGAGGCAGCCCTTCCCTGACGTCAGCCTGGAGGATCTGCTGTGATCGACCGCTGCCCCACCCAGGGTCTAAATAGATGGTGAGACCATAGGCACTTCAGCTGCTTCTGAAACCTACGTTCCTCGGTTCGAAAATAATTCTCTGCACAGAAATGTTGACGTATGTGAGATAAAAAAAATAAATGAACATTTGACATGCGGCTAGGAAAATGTTAGCATCACGTTACTAATGTTCAGTTATTTGCCATGCCTGAAGAGCTGGTTTTAGTTCCGCTTTATATGTTATATATATATAGTAAATATTAGTTTTTTTTTTGGTGATACCGGAACAGAGTAAAGTTGTAAAGTGTTGAGATTTTAAATGTTTCGATTACACCAGGTTTTTGGTCATCTGGCTTTGCTTGCTCTTGCATGCTGTCAGGTTTTGCGTTTCTGAATTCTGTTTAAAAAAAGAAAAAGAAAAAGAGCTGTATTGCTATTAAGTACCGAAATGCAAAAAGTCAAGTGTTCTTATTTCAGCAGTCTGGAACATTTCTGCTTAAGTTCATCAGTAAGATATTTTTCATTAATACTAGTACTGTTTGCGGTGCTTGAGAAGATATGTTAATTTGCCTGTATGAGAAGACCCAAATTCTTGGTGATGCCTCCCCACTTGATTAAAAATGTTGTTTCGCACACAAACCATGGCCAGTTTTCACACACAATTAAGGTGGGGTGGGCCCTATAGTTTTCAGTAGGACCTTGTCAATTGCCTTTTAGCTGGTGTGGCTAGAGAGCATGGGAGAGGCTTGCCACTGGGCCTCGTATTGAGAGTACATTGGCTAGGAAACTTCTGGTGTCAATCCCAGAAAGTCACAAGATCCCGGATGCAATCAGATGCAAGCAGTTACATACAGGGACTAACCCGCACGCGCGCGCACACATACACACAGTCACACATGGGTACTCAGTCAAATGCGCGCAGTCGCACACAGAAGCATGCACACAGTAACAGTCAAAACAGCAATCGAGACTGGAAGCACAGCCCCGATTTCCGTCACCGAATGAGTCTGGAATAGCCTTCGGGGGGGGGGAAATTTTTTATTTGTTTGTAAAAGTGATTTCATTCTTTCTATGAAAGCAATCAATTTGTGCGAGAGCAACGCACTTGTGTTAAATATCTGGTGATTTAAAGTTTCATATGCCCTTCAGCCTACCGTGGTAGCACTTAATGTCTAAATGTTGTTTTTCGGCCTTTATTTTATACGGTTTATCGTAAACAAATTTGTTTCTGCTTAAATGTTTCTCATCAGTGTAAAGCTTTGCACTTGATTGTACCTGGTTCATTTTCAGGATCAATGTGAATGTAAAAAATAAATAAAATGTTTCTTAAAAAAACAAAAACTTCAATAAAAACTAAACTGGGAAAAGCGTTTCTGTTGCAATTGCATTTATGTCAGAAGCAAAGACTGAGTGCTAGGGTTTGTTCAAGTCTAGTGCATACGGGATGGTTTAAGTTTTTAATGAAACTTTTATACAATGTAAACAATAGACATAATTTTGGTAAACCAACAAATGAATGTGTAATTACTCGGTGTAGCAGGTATATCATGGTTTATAACATTATTTGAGATGTGTGTTGAATTACTCCTAAGCATCTTTTTTTGTGAAAATGACAAATGCATCCATAGAATACCCAGCTTTACGTACTCTGCCTTCACCAGACCCTTGTATAAAAAAACAGAATATACCCTGCAATGGTGAGACACAGAAGTAAAGTTCTGCTTGCATATGCATATGTACCTTGTGGACAGCATCCTATTACAGTAGATCCTCAAATGAGGCGGTTTACAATCTATTGTCACAACAACAGCATACAAACTTATAAAACATTTTAAAGAGGTTCATTTTAAAGAAACAAAAACATCTTTTATTTGGGGATTATTGTTTTTTTTTTTTTTTTTTAAAGCAAACTACAGATAAGACCAAATATATTAAAACTCCTTGATAAAGCCCCCCCCCCCCAATTCCCTGTGAGTCATTTGACCGTGGCTATCTGCTGGGCTGGGGCGAGTAGAGGAAGACTGCACAGAAGGTGGAGAGGGCCGTGCCGGAGGCGGAGCTCTCCAGCCTGCCGGCAGTCACCACCAGGCTGACTCGGTCACTGCGCTTGAGGGCGAGGACCAGGCTGAAGGGGGCGGGGCCACTGCAGTCACACTGTGGTGCCAGCCTCTGCACGCTGCGATCAGACACGGTCAGGGCCGCAGTCAGCCGTGAGCCGGCAGCAGGCATCAACACCGCGCTGATCAGGTAGCGCCCCTCCATGGGTACGGTGAAGATCCCTGTGGAGACACCACAAGTGGGGAAGGGTCAGCACCGGCCTACAGGTTTCAGGTTAAGGTTATTAACTGAAGAACACTGAAGGTTATTTAAGGTTATTGACTTGAATTACTCCAGTAGACGTGCTCTGCATAGAGGACAGGGCGCGAGTGCTTGGAGTGTAAAGTAAAATCCGGAGCATAGAGCGAGCACCTGTGTGGGGGTCATAGTGCCCTCCGTCGTTTACCAGCACCTTGTTGAAGCGGATGATTCCCTTCTGCCCTGGGAAAGGTAGAAGGGTGAGACCGGCCGAAAAGGAGACTGGTCCCGGCTCTGTGCCGTCGCCTAGCAACACAGAGAGATGTGCAGTCAACGGGATGCGAGACCAGTGTGTCTTTTTTGTACACTGTTGTCTAGATACTTTCGGTGGTATAAAAGCACAAATCTGTTTTTCAGACAGCTTTTACCTGGAGATAGAAGAGATTCGTAAGATGTCTCCTGTGGTATGTTTGGGGCTATCCAAAGGTAGGAGAAAGAATATATTATGATTTTTACTTTCATTTTTATATTTAAACAAGGGAAACTTTTTTGGAGGGGAAAAAAATTCACCTTGATCGATGTCAGGCCTATAAGACACAGCACTAAGTAAAGGGTAGCCCGCAAGAGCCAAATAAAACCCAAATTAGTTTCAATAAAGCACAGTCAAACATAATAGTATAACTGCATCACTAAACGGTGTTGGGGTCAGACAGGATCCTTCTTTTCGCACTCCTACCCCCCCCCCCCAGGTCTCACCTGGTGCCCCAGCAAAGCCTTTGAGTGGAGTCATGCTGCCATTGCTTGGGGGCAGCCGGGTCATAGTTCTGTGCATGGTGCTGGGGGGCCCGGCCTCGCCCGCCTCCACCACGGCAGGCTCCTGGTTGGAGGCTACGGGGGCTACCCTCTGGGGAATGCGGACCTGGGGGGGCAGGGGCTTGCTAAGCTTGGGGGAGAGTGGGGTTCCATTATCATTGGGAACCCTGGGCTTCCCCTCTCCCACCTCTACACCTGGACAAGGAGAAAGGAGCAGAAAGAGATTGTGAGAGTGACAAATGGGTCAGTTCCATCCAGCTTTGAACAGTCACGTCAGACATATCCATTTAACAGTTAAGTTAGCAGTCAACTGATGCAGATACATCAGTGTATAAACGTTCTTTACTTAACTGGAGCAGAGGGGATTCCTGAAATGTGGACAATTGGCCCTTAACTCCCCCAGTACAACTTTTCTAATGGACAGACATGCCTTCCTTTCCCAGAACCCACCCCCACAGCACCCACATTACAAACTAAGCCCTAACACAGCATGGTGCCTTTCAAGTGGAAAGATTTAATCCTTTTTTTGGAAGACAGGAAGTGGAATTTTGAACATTATCTGTGAGAGGATGCTACAGAAGCCTTAAAGAAACACAAGTGACACTTGATAGCGCAAATAAAAACACACCCAGAGGGAGGGCTGAGCACAATCTACATGATTCCATAGTTTACTGCTGACATCCAAAAAAAGCAAACCCCAGCACCCTTCTCTAGCATCACTAACTGGACCCTATCAATCCCGACTGGAGATCTGTGGGTTGAGATACTCAAAGTTCTTTTGAAGTTTTTCCTACAGTTTCTGCCCCAGAGGACTAGTCTCCCATGTCAAAACCACTTTTCAGATAAAAACCTGATTACTTTGTAGGTATATAGCCCAGTGCATGTTTAAATAAAGATACCAAACAGGAGCTAATGATCAATGACATAATGAGCTGATTAAATGAAACGATTGTAGGAGTTAAACTGGGCAAAGGACAACTAAACAAAAAGGTGAGGTTGTGACAGTTTAACCTTCAGCTCATCCATTTTTACACCATGGCAAGAGTGAGAAAAGCAACAAGACATGTGGTCATCTAGCATCAGCAGCATCTCTCTCAGGCAGACATTTTGTGGCAGACAGGAGTTTCAAGATTCACTGTCCATGCTCTTCTGAAGAATCACAAATAAACGGGTGAGGTTGAGGGACATGAAACTCGGTGGTCGGCCTCGGAAACTGAGTACAGCGCAGTCGAGAGATACATCAAACTGACGTCTCTTCTAAATCGGAGGAAGTCCAGCACTGCTATCAGCTCTGAACTCACAGAAAACACTGGAACCCAAGTACACCCCTCTACAGTCTGGAGAAGTCTTGTCAGAAGTGGTCTTCATGGAAATGCTGCAGCCCTTTCAAACATTTTGATATTTAGAAAACTATTTTTGAAAGCGTCTTCACTTTAAAGACAGTACTGTATACAATTCACAGGCGCACACTGGAGCATGATACACACAAAACATACACCCCCCCCCCGCCCCTCCCAAGGTGTTTATGGGTCACACGCCCCACAGGCTTTTCATCACGTCTACTGCTTTAGGCTTTATATGGAGCCCTGACTGGGAATGTTTTGGTTTACCAGGTTTCCATTTTATACACTGTGCTGTAAAAATACATGTACATGTTAGTGTTACAATTGTGTTAGACAAACCTAGTCAGACCCTACTCTCATTATAGTGAATAGCTAGCGATTACCATGCCTTGTCATTAGGCAGTTGGACGAAGAAATAAAACGGCACTAAAAAAGCCACACTCTGAAATATAAACTTTCCCAGTTCTGTTTCTACACGTTGATAGATTTTTATCAAAGCCCAGCTCCCAGGACAACGTCCTCAACAGATTTAGGAGCCGCAACTGCAGTAGCCCACGGGGACCCCCACTGGAGAGAATGAAGAGCATATGGGCTCAGCCCCACATGGCACCAGCCTCCGGAAAACTGCCCTGGCCCCAGGTCAGGGGGCAGAGGGGTAACTCACAACAACTGCAGAGCTGGCCTGTAAAACGTGGCAGGAATGCAGCAGAAAAAGAAATATGCACATCAAGCCTATGCTCTCTAAAACCAAATCCCACCCTACGCCAACTGATTCATGATTAAAGGAACACAGCCATGGGAGGGGGCCTTTCATCCGCCAGAAAATATCTGAGTGGTTAAAACGATTGTCTCCCAGTCAGATCCTGAATACACAATCGGGATATATCGTGCAGTGACAACCCATCGCCTATGCTCACTGGCTGGACCTAGTTTGCCACTATTCACAGGGGCCACATTTACATACCTGCAAACCCTTATGTACATAGTCGACAGCAGGGAGAAGCGCTTCCCTGCGGTCCTGACAGAAATAATAACCCTAAAACCCTACAGATAATAAACCATAGGTAACAATGCATTCTGTGCCTGATTTGGAGTCAAAGGGAGATGTTCAATCAAACAGCCATAGCCCTAGATCTTACCACAGACTAGCAAATTGAGTAAAGTGTCACCTGAACGGAATGCTCTCCAATAAAATGTTCATCCTGAGGATGTACAATCACCTAAACGGAGGCTTTTTCCTTTACCCTGGGCAAGGGGGAAACGTACGCCAGGGTCTTCCTGCTGTGCTCCTATCTTCAGGAAGCTCTGCAGGAGGTGAAGGAGGTGATAAAGGGTAACTTAGGGTGCTGAGAATGCACGCGTTCCCAGTTACTACCTTGAATGCTGGAGGATCACATTAGCTTCGGTGTTGGAATAAGTGAGCTATGATGGTTAGCTGAAAGTGTTCTCTCTCACCTCTCCCTCTTTTCTTTTCTTAATAACTATCATCTGCTAACAGCTAGCTTAAAACGAATACACTCGTAACGTAGTAGGGAGTTTTGCCTTGACATAGCCAAAAATGTGGGTGAAAGGATATTGGAAATAATTGTCTAAATTCCCGCCACATATTCATACCATAGATTCAACAGAGATTCTGAAACTGATGACGCAGAACAATGGAGTTTGAATGGAACTCCTCCCTAGCAGTGCCGTCGTGTCCTATACAGAACAGCGAGAGAAAAGTACCCTTATAATAAGGCACTTAAACAGGGATCTATACTGAACTTGGCAGCTAGTGCAAAACCAGTTTTGATTCTGAAACTGCACACTTACATATGTAATATCTGCTGGATTTCTAGTTGAATTTTTTCTCTCTATTTGTCCACTCTACCAATAGCATGACAATAGTCATTCTGGTTCAAAACCAGCAATCCAGTGAATGAACCAATATTCTAATATAAAAGCAGTGTCTACTTTGTTCTTTATGCTGCTCCAAGTCATATCTAGCAAACCAGAAGAATGACCCTTTCACCTAGCGCTCTTTGTACACGGCTGTACAAAGATGGGTGGGGAGTGTTATTAAAAGGGATTCATCTTCTAGGATTAGAAAGGGTGACAAGGATGCCCGCCCCCCCAGCACCCCAATTACATGGTAATTGGCACTTTCTCAAATGATCCTAATTTTCATAATTGTTCAGCAAGCCCAATTACACCTATGGACCTAAAATAAGTTGAGTGTGATCACCTGGTGGTACAGCTGCCTCGTAGGGGATGTGATATGATCACTCTTAGACCTTAGAAAAAGATCTGTCACCACTGCACTGTGGCCCAAGTCCATCATTTTGAAAAAGACTGCATGTTACAGTAGGGCTTGTCTTAAGGAAAAGGCAACAATGAAGAACAGATGTTCAGAGCAGTTTAGTACCACATTCACATGCTCAGTCATAACCCCTTAAGGGCCAAGAGTTGCGAAATGCAGCAGCAGTATAGTTAAACAAGCCATGTGTGTTCAATCCCCCCTGCCTCCATGGCGTCAGAGGTCCTGGAATAGAAATCCAGCCTTCAGTAAAATGAAGAAAAACCCAGTACAACCATTCCTCTGTTAAAAAGGTTTTCAGAAATTATTCTTGTTCCACCCATAATTGGTCTCCATAGCTGCTCCAAATCAAATTGAATTGGTCACCATTTATTGATGATTAAAATTTATTTTTTTATACATGAACACCCAGAAGAGATGAGTTGATAAGTACAGTATAAGCATAATTGTATTACCATTCTGGATGAGTAATTGAATGCATTCACATTTATGAATGCACATTTATGTAAACGAAGCCAGTCATGATGCAAGTCTTATAAACGATGATCAATTAAAAATGCTAAGGTTTCCTATTTCATACGTAAGTCAACAACAAAAACAAATGCAACTCACCCTGACTGCTGGGGGCGTCAGCCGTCAGGTCCTGGTAGACCTGGGCAATTTCTGAGAGCCGGGTGTGGATGTCCTGGACAGTTCCCTTTATTCCACCGATATCTCTGGAGTGCGTCTTCAGCGTCCCATTGATCTGGTGGAGGCATGTCCACAGGCCGGTTACATGCTTGTTCAGGCCCTCCCTGATCCTCTGCAGGCTGCCTGAGACGTTGTCCAGCTTGCTGCACACTGCCTCCACACCACCCACTCTACTGTCCACACACTCATTGCGCTGGCTCAACTCCCTCTCTACCTGCTGGCTCAGCCGCTCTAGCCTGTTCTGGAGCTCCTCCACCTGGCTGCTGTTCACAGCTACATGTGATGGCAGCTCATCAGCGCGATTGGCCTTCTTGTCGTGGGACTCCCTGGTCCAGCTGTAGGTTGAGTTGATGTGTTGAAGGTCTCGCGAATAACTGCTCAGGACATCACCCAAGCCCACCACCGTATTTCTTAAGCCTTCCACCGTAGCCTTCAGTGAGTCACGCTCACTCTGCCAATCAGGAATGCTCTGGCTATGCTGTTGGTCAATCAGTGGTTGTCTCCGTATAAGGTTCTCTAGGTCTCTTAGCTTTTTGGAGTTGTTGATCACGTCAGATTGCATCACTTCCAGATGCCCTTTGAGCTCTTGAAGATTCTGCCCAACTGTGTCAGTAAAACTTAGGTCAGATTTTCCCTCTGTCCAGCATAACTTTTCTAGAGCATTCAGCTTGTTTTCCAAGCCCTGGACAAGCTGTTTGTTAGAGTTTACGTCGTTCTGTAAAGCTTCCATTGTATCGCTGTATTTCCCAGGGAAAGAGCTATTGCTCATCTCAGCCAGAACGGAGGTGAATTGTTCCTCCATGAAGCTAAGTCTCTCCTGCAGGAGCTCCCGAATCGCCAGCACTTCTTCAGTGATGAGTTGGCTCAGCCTTTCCTCCACATAGAAACAGTGGGCTTCGGTGTTCCTCTCGGTGATGTTGAGCCGGGCCTCCAGTTCCTCCAGGCGTGGCCCCAGCACGTCCTCAAACTGCACCTCAGAGAGGTGTTCCATCTCCCCATCCAGCCTGGCATTGAGGGCCTGGTGGGCCTCGGCGATACGCTCTACCTTCTTCCGCAGGTCCCTAGTGTCTGCCTCCATCTCTCCGTTGGTCCTGATTAGCCTGCCTGGCTCCTGTAGATTGAGCTGGAGATCACGGATCTCCTTCCGGAGGTCTGCCTCCTTGGAGTCCAGGAGCTCGGCCAAGCTGAGATAGCTGGTCTCCCGTTCCTCGCACTCCTCCTGCACAGACAGGATCTTGTAATCGCAAGAGTTCTTAAGGTCGGCCATCTTGATTTCCATGCCCTCCATCAGCTCCTCCCTCAAATCCTTGACTTTACTATCGATGTAGGTCTGGAGGGTATCGAGGGATGACGGGCCGGGTGCAGAGCCTGAGGGCCCCTGGGAGGCTTCCATGATGAGCCGGAGCTGGCTGTCATGGCCAGCCACCACACCCCTAAGCTCATCCAGTATATCGCCCTTGCTCCTTAGGGTGCCAGTTATGTCATCCAGCTTGGCCCTTACTTCCTCCACCTCCCCGTGCTGCCCGCCCAAGCTTTGGCCCGTCCAAGGGACACTCTCAGTTGTTCCGGCCAGTGCGTTGTCTGGTCCCCTCAGGTTGCTGAGAAGCGTCACCAGCATTTTGCTGGTGTCCTCCTGGATGTTCACCCGCAGGTTCTCACTCATGCCCGTCATGGCTGCCTGCAGATCCAACACGGTCTGCGAAAGGCGCTGCACTTCCTCCTCCAGCAGATGCACCTTGTCTCCACCTGGCAGTTGCTGTCTAGGGAGCCCGATCTCTCTAGGCTCGGGCCCTAGGGGGAAAAAAAACCGTGAGCAAGCATTTTTGTAGTGAGGTAATATTTATTTATACTGATACAACTGGACAGCAAGAAACACCATAACTACATTTATGTATTTGTTCAGTCTTCTGTGAGCTTTAGAACCAAGCCCATAAGGTCATTAGTGTTAACAATTATACTATCTAAAATAAAAAATAAAAATTCTATGTTCTCATAAATCTAAAAGAACCAGAATTGTAAGGGCAGTGAAAGTGACAATGTTCAAGCAGCCTGTTTTCCATTCTCAGGAAGCTCAACATCGTTAACCCCTTACGCTGTGCATGCTGGACCAGGGCAGGAGAGACGGTTCCTGAAGCTGCAGGCCTGGAAGCGGCATCTTTTGATTCCCCACAGTCTGGACCCCGTTGCCCTGGGCAGCACCTCCACTCCAGCTCAGTGATCATCTTGTACCCGATCTTGTACATGGGTCGGAACCGCGTTCGGTACCTGATGCGATGTGGAGAGAGAGCCGAGCACAACCAGTTAATGCTCGTTTTGCATGAAAATTTAACCATCACTAATGGGTTAAAGACCCAGTAATAATGGGTTATTCCCCTTCAAGAGCCATTACTAATGGGTTATTCTCCTTTAAGAGCCATTACTAATGGGTTATTCTCCTTCAAAAGCCATTACTAATGGGTTATTCTCCTTCAAGAGCCATTACTAATGGGTTATTCTCCTTTAAGAACCCCAGAATTCTAATTGTTTATGCCAAATCTTTGGGTGGCGCATCTGTTGTGTGTCCAAAAATGGCAAGTAGAGTCAGACCTCCATCCCCTTTTTCCGACAGACGTCCAGAGCTTTAGACGTCGGCTAATTCAGCGGCTGAGTACTTTCTGCATACTCTTGCCATTCTATGTATCATTTTTATTTTACAAGTTAACTGGTGAGATAACTGAAGACTTGGACAGTTTGTCAGCGCAAAACCTCCAGTAGAAATCCAAAAACCGTTAATCATGGTGAAAAGCCTGTAAATGAATGGACAGATTTGCTCATCAATCATACAACACATCTGGTTATGGACAAAGTTACATGACAACTGAGCCGACACGTGAGAATGCATCAGTGAGCCAAAAAATATAAACAGTTAGTTGCAGTAACACAGGAGGAATCTGACAGACCAGCGCAGGCGGTTGAAGTTTTGACGGACACAGCCCGTCACACTAGGGAGCAGAAGTGTTCGATGGCTACCAGAAGAAAGCACTTCTGCCTACCGGCCCTCTCTGGAAAAACATCTTGACCAGGATTAGAATCCCACAAAATAAGCCAGTCTCATTCTGGGACAATAAGCTTCAGTGCATCAGTGCTGTGGTCATGCCTAGGTATAAAGCCACTGCTTTCCATTAAGATATTCCAGATTTATAACCAGACAACAAAAACAATTACTTTCTAGGAACAACAATATAAATACATATAAAATACTATGCATTTAAATGGCAACAGGAGGGCAAGAACAAAAGAACGGCAAAGAAAACCTTTGAATTAAAAATTTTAGGCAAATTTTTAGGCAAAAAATTCACTACAAACAGAAATACACATGTTATGGCAACAGTATAAATATCCATGCTATTGTAAATACCCATGTTGAATAGGCTGCAGTTACCAAAGGCTCTTTATTGTCAAAAAACTTCTGCTGCACCATAATCTGGGCCATAAAATAACTTCACTCAAAGGAGCGTTTCAGAGTTCAGAATTCCAGCATTAGAATTATTACAACAACAAAATTCCAGAGAGGTTTTCTTGTCAAGCTTTTAATTAAATACACTTATTTTGGTATTGAAATCATAAGTGTACATAATTAACACCAGTGAAATGTGGTGCAGTAGAATTCATTATGACCGCAGAGGGTGAACCTCTGACCAGGATTTGCTTCCATTGAGCATCCTAACATTCTAAATTAAATTCAGTTCAAACACCAAACAGAAAATTCTGTGGTTGCCCTTAAACATACTGTATGCATAAAACTAAATATTTTATTTCCCGTCTTAGTTTCGGAGAATTTGAAAACAAATTCACGTTATGAAGATAAATCTACTTGTCAACGACAAATAAACAAAGCACAACAGTCATGTACTTCCAAGTATCACCTTCTTGGTTTTCATCACATCTTCCGCAATTAAAAAAACAAAAAAAACAATTTATCACAGACCATGTCAACTAAACGCCAGAGTCATTGTGTATTTGTTTTTAAATCTGTGTTGGTTGTTTTTTCGTGTGACAGCACTAAACAAGCGCGAAGACATTATCTGGACCAATGAAAATATAAGACTCCCACCCCCCCTAGTCTCCTGGGACACTTACATCACTTGCTGCGCACAGTCGGGCTGATGCATCGGGCACGGCGCGAGCTCCGGTTCCACGAAGCTCTCTGTGCTTCCGAGGACAGCGCAAGTCACATTCTTCTGCACAACATATGCACACCAATTTCTGAAAATAAATAAATTTACATGGGGGAAAAAAAGAAAATTAAATGTAATCGCAGATCTCCGTATTAAATAATGGCAAAACTAGATTGGACTATGGCCATTGATTAATAATTTATTTATTTTTATTGACGCAACTTTTTTAGCTGCAAGTAACCAGCTTTAAAATAGGCATATCCATCATTTATCAGCCTAACTTTAAAGCCGAACCAATGAATCTTAATTCAGGGTAAATTATTACATCAGCTAAGTCCATTATACTAGAAACATTTTCTTAATTACATATTTATATTCAGAACAATGCGGTAAACGATAATTATTTAATACTTTTAACTTTTACAGGACATCTGACATCAACGTTGTAAAACAACAGACTGACGAGTGAAAAAGGGAAACCAACCAAAACATTTGGGTACTTACTTATTCCTGTGCCTGTGTACTGGGCCAGAGTAAGCCGAGCCTTGGAACAGGTTATATCTCGACGGTGTTCCACAGATGATTGAAACGGTAAGCAAGAAATAAAGGATGGTACAGTCACATCTACAGCCAGCTAAAGCATACTTCATTTTATTCTAATGTATATTTAAATATATGTTGGCTTTATAGAGTATTTCAGAAGGTTTTTGCAGTAGCAGTTTGAATAAAGTTTATAAAGTGAACTAGATTTTAGACTTTTCTCCGCCAGAACGAACGCTGACTAACTTTTGGGTTGTTCCAGAGTATAACCTAATCAGATGTGACGTATGTGGTCCATGTTGGTCTCTACCCCCTCACGACTCCCAATGAAGTGTTGGGGGGGCTACGTACGCAGACTCTAAAGAAATTCTTTTTTTAACTTTCTTGCAAGATAAATGGATATGGGGAAAACCCTACAGAAGAATAAAAAGAAGGTCAGAGAGCCATATGCTCCTCCAATTTAACATAGCGCAGATAAACCGTAAAATGTGGTGATGTGAACACACTATTTCCGCCGATATTAAAACATTATACAAGAAATTCACATCAACTTGGCAAAGATCAGGTTTAGCCTACCCAGTAAAGAAAACGTATTTTATGCCCTTGACGTAGGCTCTACTTGAACCACATTTGAACAACTTAGAATACGCTTTTTCTTGCCGCATTAACGAAAAGCACTGTCCTGGTAGCAAACAGAAATCGTCGTCTAGCAGCATTTTAAAAAAAACGTATTTCTGGTTTCTATTAATCACGATGTCTTTCTAGATGTTTAAGTTAAGAGATTTTGGTAGCGCCCGTCTTTTTGCAAATAACGCGCGTTAGGGGATGCAGGGTGGTCTTGGAGCTTCAAAGGAGCTGTTCTTCAAAGGCATCAGCCTAACAAGCCCAAGGCGGATTGTACAGAATTGCAGGTATGTGTAGTGACTAATCCCGCGCCACAACACCTGAACTACAGGTGAATTTACCCAAAGATAATAGTTGTTCATCACGGAATATTCAAGAATGTTGGACTTTTACATACTAGTTTACACATTACCATTAATTTGATCTACCATTAAACACGCATTGAGTCTAGTTTTAATATACACTACTGTAGGCTTAGGTCATATATTTTTATTGACTGTCCCTACATGACAGGTTATTTTGAGTGCCTGTTAAGAATTTGGCACATTCACTCAAGGAAATCGTTGTCCAAGTGCATTTCACTAACTGCATTCCAAACAGAAAATATATTCAATCTTGACTGAGAAATTTTAAAGCCACATTCATGTTCATTGGACAAGCGAAAACTCTATGAAATGGTAAAGACAATTCCGTAAAAACGAATACACAAGAAACAATACCCAGTGTAGTCACAACCTTTTCATTGACAAGAGGATAAAGCCAGACTGACCCTTGTAAAATTATAAAATACGAACATCATACTATAGATTTATGCAGACTTTTCTGACTGAGCCTGAAAAATTCCAGTGACAAACAGTTATTAGTTATTAACTTTCGGAAGTAGGTAGTGACGCCACAAATCACAACCGGCTGAGGCAAACCGTTTTAACATTTAACCATGGAAATACTGTGCTTAACAGCCATTCAGCACAAAAGTAAAAAAACAAAAAAAAAACATGAATTAATTGTTTGCCCATACAAATTTCGGTGTCGAAAAATTTGAACAACTAGATTTTTTAGATTTGCTATTAAATCAAGCAGCTCAACAGAGTAAGGAAGTAATGGGCATTTTAGCTTCTAATTTTGACTGGGTTCTGTATATTCCCCAAATACAACACTTTTTATTGAAATATCGCAGCAACAACGTGGAATGTAGAAAAAAAGAACAGAATGAACACAAGCATTTCTCTAGTTTGGACCGATAAATATTCAATGCAAAAAATCCAGGAGTGTCTTGTGAGAAGAACAAGGAAGGCCAATGAGAAAAAGCAGACATCCCTCCTGACCAATAGAGGCTTCCCAAAGCAATAATAAAAATATTAAATGTAAAAAATAAAAATACTCCAGGGAACATTTACTTGATATTTAAAAAAAAAAACATATTTACAAAAAACAGTATTCTTGAGTGCATTTAAGAAGTTCTTCTTCTTGTCCCCATGCTGGGTGATGCAGCAACTCCTGAGCTGAAAAGAGAAAAGGGATATTTTACCAATTGTATGACATCGTCATGACATCATTCCCCTACTTCCTTCAGTCAGCAATGCATGATGTCCAATCTCACTTCTTAACATACCTCCAAGTCTCTCCTTCAAACGCCTCCCCATCGTCTTACATCCTTCTGAACAAAATCAGATCTGGCTGACCTTTCAGAAGGGCAACATTCCCCTACCTTCCAGAGAAACTAATTTTTGCCTTATATTGTATGCTTAATGAATGATACCAATTCTGCTTGTTTTCATGTAGTTTTTGTTCTTCTGTCTTCTGTGCTATATCCTACTGTACTGCATCTGGGTTTTACAAGATGGCATAAGCGTATCATTTTCAATTATTATGATTCTGTCCCAATAACCCGTTAGACATTTACAGCTGGGACCGGAGTTCCACACGTCTCCGTTTGGATTTGCCTTTAGAGGCCTCCCTCGGTTCTGGCTTCACCCGTTTCCCCACAGAGCCCTTCATCCTCCTGGTGGGAGTCGTTCCTAAACGTACCAATACAGAGGGGGGTGGGGGATTAAAAAAAACGAAAACAAAAAACCCCTTAAAACTTTTACACCTTATAAGTGGACAATGTACATAACAAAATTAATAGTTTCCCTAGTTCTTGGCCAAGAAATTTAACAACAGGTTTATAACAGGTGGTAGGACTTATATGGTGCAAGGCATAGCACCAAAACCTCACATCTCAGGTTTTCTACACCCTTAATGTTTGTTAACACCCTTAACAAAGTTTGTTTTTAGGTTGGATATAATTTTTTAAAATGGATTTAAGTTTCCTTAAATCCATTTTAAAAAATTATATCCAACCTAAAAACAAACTTTGTTCCAATAATATATACAAGTTCATAGGGTCAACCCAGAGTAAAACCCAAGCAGAGGATTGGACGAGATGTACCCAGTTTAATCTCAATCTCTTTGAGCTCCTCCTCCTGCGCCTTTAACTCCTCCTCTTTCTCCACCATCCCCGGTGACTGCAGGTGCTCCATGTGGGCCTCGTATTCATCCTTCACCTGCTTGCACTTCACCATGGCAACACGACACTGCTGGAGAAGCTCTGCAGTGGGGAAAGTAGGGAGGTAAGATAAGGTTGGTGAGGAATTTGTGCTGTCAGGGAGTGAAAGATCTTTCATGACCGGGTTTAAGTCAAGCGCTCTAACCGATTTGCGTGCGGAGGGCGCAGAACTCTTTTGGCAGGGGAGCTCCGAACACCTGGCCACGCAGCTTCTCGATGGGTGGAGCTTTGTTCTGCAGGCCTCCGAACTTCCCGTTACTGCGTATCCGCTCCCCTTGTCTGGACAGCAGGGTTGGACATTGCCATTTGCTTTGGACAACCTTAAAAACAGAATCCGTATGTGAATACACAAGGAAATGTTTCAGTTGTGTAAAATTATGACGACAAAACAAGAATTGGGAATCTATAGAACTGTACAGTACCTTTTGCAGTGCTTACGAAGTACATCATTTTACTGGAACTGTGACTAGTAAGGTTAAATCCCAGCAAGAATACTTTCATTCTACCATGACATGAATTGCTGCAATAAATTCCCTTGCTAGTAAGCTCTGCAAGGATTAAGATGCAAACAATCGTTTTCACAAGCTTTGAAATGTGTCAGCTAAGGGTGCACTAAAAACATGGCCAACTGTACTAAAATCAATCTCTTAGCAAATCTGTGCCCTCTGGTGCAATTCACAGCTACAAACACTGAGACCATCAGCTGGCAGGACAATTACATTCTGTGACAGTGTGCCCCAAAGCAAATCACACGCACACACTAGTCAGGTTTTTGGTTTCCCTTTGTTTTAGTGAGTAGATTTGCAGGCTCATATCTCGTGTCATTAACCTATAACCTCAACATTAACTGATTGAGAAGGAATTCACCAGCAGCTCATTGGCTGGCGGGAAACATGATCCTCCCACTCACTCCTTTCCTGTAGTGGTTCGCAGCATCCAGGTCGTCAACCAATATAGTATCGCCAAGAAGATTTCCGAAGACTGGAAAGCAGAAAAGACATATTTAAACATCTGAAGCAAAAGTGAGAGTGGAGTGAAACCTATGTTTTAATTGGAATGAGTTAAAGGCCTCCAAGTTGTAGGTTATGATAATGCTCAAACTTCAAACAATAGGCCCGTTATAAAAAGTTTTTTGAGACCATAGTGGTAGCAATGCGATTTCCTGGGGAAAGCCCTTAAGAAAACAGCCCCATACTGTGGTGGGTCACAAAAAGGAAATCCAATCTGGAGGCATCAAACAAACAGTGCTTACACACAGTTCAGCAAGAAACAGGAGGGGGGGCTTCCTAAGTCACTGCAGTAACTAGACCCTGAATAGTTGCAGTTGCACTGCGTCAGAAACTAACAGGATTTGAGGACTTACCAATCTGACAGCTTTCTGCATGATCAGGAAAGACAAGGAGGTCCCGAGCATACACGGGATTCCCCACTGGCGTAAAGCTGTTTGACCCGTTCCTTATATGAGGCAGTGGCCTGTCAAATTAAGGAGAGGGAGGCTGTACAACCATCGCCACAACTGGCATTGTGAGAAACACGAGCCGCTCTGACCTTCGATAGTGTTTCAACAACCCCTTTTAGCACGCAGTAAATTCAATCACACTGAAGCAGATGCACACACACGCCCATACAGAGGGAACCGGACAGATGTACGCGCGCACGCACACACACAGGGAACCGGACTGATGCATGCATACACACACAGGGAACCAGACTGACACAGATACACACCCATACTGAGGGAACCGGACAGATGCGAGCGCACACACATACGCACACACAGATGCAGATAAACGCCCATACTGAGGGAACCAGACTGATGCACGCCCATATAGAGGGAACCAGACTGACGCAGACACGAACACACCCATACAGAGGGAACTGTGCTGCAGGCTGACAGAGAAAACCCAACTCAGCTAGGCTTACTGACAGACATACAGACAGACAAACCTAATACCACTGCGTACCGGTTTGTGTTCCGCCAGAAGACTGTATCCAGGGGCATCACCTGCTGCCTACCCTGTGTGTCGTCGTAGATCTGTCGGGCGGCGGTTATGGTCTTGGTGACCACACAGTCCATGTCCCCAGATAGGTGCCAGGAGATTACCTTGGCAGCATTGTCATCCTCGATCTGCGCCAGGTGGCCAATCTGCAGGTACAAGGAAGGTACCCACCCACACCATAAATTAAACACCATCATAGTCATTGTGAGGTACAATAAATTAACATTGAGAACACAAAAAATTTAATGTAGTAAATATCAATACAGGGTTAAGAGTAATAATCATGGGTGTCGTGGAGCAGAGCTGTGTATGGTTATGAATACATGTGTGGCTCTCAATGCCGCCGCCCTTCACACTGTGTCATAGGTTAGAGGAAGCATTGCAAAACGGCAGAGAAACAGCCCAGCAATTTGCTTCCCCTACAACAGCTCCCTATCTCAGTTAACAGTAACCCATTTTCTGTCTCTTGAGGGGAATGCTTTTCCTGGGTCAATCATGTTCTTATCTCGGACACACAGCAAGGCTTTGAGAAAACCGACACCGGTCATTCCAGACAAGCTCAGAGAAACATGCCAGATCAGACTAAGGGCTTTTTAGAGAGGCGAGGAGAACCCTGTGCACTGGCATGACCTCTGGGATGCTGTCTCTCCAGGGGAAATCGTTCACCACAGAAGAGAAGTCAGGGCATGACATATAAGCAAAGCAGAAGACGCAGAACAGTCCCAGCCACAGCTCACATCTCCTGACCTCTGACGTTCCTTTGGGACGGCAAAATCGTGCGACTGAAACGGGAACACGTACCTTCCCGAGGACGTCCGGGTTGCTTTTGAAAACGTTAGGGATGGTGCACGTCCGCCTGGCCTGTCCGAGTATCCTGTCCTGCTCGGCAGTCTTCTCCGCGATGAGAGCGTCGACGGACTCGACCTGTAACGCCGGGGAGCACTGATGCTGGGACAAACCGGAAACACTGAAGGAAATTGGAGAAAGGACTCCGAAAAGAGGAGTCCGTTTCTGGAAGGGTTACTCACTGTTGCTAGGTGTGTTTTGCTCACACCGCATTTCCGGAGCTCAGACTTCAGGTGCAGCTCCTTGTTGGTAGCATCCTGAAGCTGATCTGGAGACAAAAGAAAATTGAACAGGGTGTTAATGATCATAACAACATAATATTAATAATTAATTTAAAATTACTGAATAAATTAGGTGGCCGATAAACCGATCAACCTACCCTTTAGCTCGGAGACCAGCTGACTGTTGGTATCGAACAAACTTCGGTAGGCGATGATGGACTGAGACAGTCGGTCCTTTTTTTTGGTCAAAGCGACGATCTGCTCCTGATTCTTACAATCTGAGGATGCAGCAGAGTGACTAGGACAATTTTGATTGTGGCAATAATAGTAACACCACATGCTTCCAGCTAATAAGACGGCAAGCACAGTAAACATATTCACAGAGTCCTCTGCTCACCATTGTAAAACATAAAGGGAAGCTCAAAAGGCCTTAGTGGGGTCCCTGATGCAATACCAGGAAGTCTGGGCTCAAAGTGCAAGATGTACTCCGTCCTGTCAGTACCGGGACAGTTTTCCATGACTGCGAGATCCTAGAGGGGAGATGAGTGGATCAGGCATCATGAGAGGCTAGTTCGCTCATCACCACAGCATTTATTTTCCAAGGAAAAGGCAAAAAAATAAAAAAAAATAAAAATAAATAAAAAAACACAGTGGGGAAACGTACTTTGATCTCTGCTAGGCCTTTGTTGAGGCTGAATGTGGCAGTTTGGGCTTTCCCCTCGAACAGAGGCAGCGCGGCCTCATCGCCGCAGGCACTCCTGAAAGACACCACTACCTCTCCATCCAGGCTGGTGCCGGCTGGGTTGTGGTACTCATCCTGCGGGGGACAACACGGGGTCCAACACGGGTGGTTTCAAGAACAGTGAACGTTGTTTTATTGGCGGGTGACTTTAGCCGCTAACAGACACCCTTGGCACAGGTTAGAAAACCGGGGCATTGGATTAGAAGCGGCGACGAGTTATGACACAATGCTGGTGAAAGGTCGCCCCTCTGTGGTGCAGGGCAGATGCTACACTTGCCTGCTGTTTTAATTCAGAGAAACCTTACCATTTAAAAGCAAGTTTAGATATGGGTTCTTCACAAGACATGGGCTGCTTACCATTACTTTAAGGAGTAGATTCTGAACCAGGGTTCGACTGGTAGCGACACGAGAGTTGGAAACCACTGGAGTCGGTGGTTGGAATTCTGGCATTAATTTCACAGGACTGTTGGGGACCACATTTATGACATACTGAAAAAAATAACAGGGTTTAAGTTACCATTCTCTCATGGGCAATAGGCAACATGCAGCCTATTATAAAATGCTTTTAAAAATCCAAAGATCCGAAATAGCGGGTAATTTATACCTACAGAGGAATTTACCATTACGTAAAGAATTGTAAATATTGAGGAAGATTGCAAAAGTTCAGCTCTGAGGTTTAACCAACCTGATGGCTCCAAAGGCTTTTAGTTTTTTCCACAAAAAAAACAAACTGAACGGTGTACTTTCCAACCCGGTCTGGGATTATCTTGTCTCTGAGGGTGGAAAGACCAACAGAAAGTTCATAAATTTTAATAATAAAAAAAAAAAAAAAAAAAAAAGACACAACCTCATTATACTTTAATTTATGAAGAAATGGAATGTATAGTGCCTATAAAAAGTTTTCAAAAAACATTTTCCTTGAATGTTTTTATATTTTATTTGTTTTAAATATTGAATCATAGTGAACATCATTTGACTTTGACACTGATCAACAGAAAAAGAGAGAAAAAGAGGGAGACTGAAGTTAGGTGGAAGATGATGCTATGGTCTGATGAGACCAAATTTTTTGGCCATCAAACCAGACATAACCAAACACACACCACCCCCACCGTGAAGCATGGTGGTGGTAGCATCATGCTGTGGGGATGCTTCTCTGCATCAGGCCCTGGAAGGCTTGTAAAGGTAGAGGGTAAAATTAATGCTGAAAAATACAGGGAAATCCTGGAGGAAAACCTGATGCAGTCTGCAAGAGAACTGAGACTTGGGAGAAGATTTGTTTTCCAGCAAGACAACGATCCCAAGCATACAGCCAAAGCTACACAAGAATGGTTTCGAAACAACAATGTTAATGTCCTGGAGTGGCTGAGTCAGAGTCCAGACCTTCAAAGAAATATTGCAGTGTCCAGATGTGCCAAGTTGATAGATCTCTATCCACATAGGCTCAATGCAGTAATTGCTGCCAAAGGTGCATCTACTAAATGCTGACTTGAAGGGGGCGAATACTTATGCAACAGATTATTTTGGGTTAAATATTTGTTATAAACTTAGACCAGTTGATAGAAATTTTTTTTTGACTTTGATATGAAAGTGTCTTTTTCCGTTGATCAGTGTCAAATGAAGTTCACTATGATTCAATTTTAAAACCAATAAAATCTAAAAACATCCAAGGTGTGAAGAATGTCCCATCACAGCCAAACTCGATACAGGATGTTTTCGGGGGTTTAAAACAAACCTGAAGTAAAAACAGGTGTCCTTTTCGTCGTCCTTGGGTTTACTGCACTTGAGCGTGGTAGCCTAGACGTGCACGAGAAAAAAATCATCAAAGGCCAAGAGATCAGCCGTCTTTTTTTATTTATTTATGATGAGCTGCTGGATAATTAGGGAAGGAAAGCAAATGGTCACCCTAACTGGTCAGACTCCATCACCCTGAAATCAACTACCAAAATTTAAAAAATAATAGAAAAAAGAAATGAATACCACCGATGGCCATTAAAAGCAATTCGAGAACTGAAGTTTGACTCACAGCGGGCGGCGGCCTGGGGCCAGTCGATTCACCTTTCCACATCAGCATAGATATTGAGGCGGGGTTTAGATTCCTGATGGCGCTGCCGTCCTCCGACACAACAGTCACAGCAAAAACTGGAAATTTGACAAACACAAGTAGCATGAGTGTTCCATCTTTTCCCTAGCCATCGCTTTCCAAGAACATTCAAAACGCCAGCCTCCCCCAGGCAAAATCCTTTTCACTATGGCCAATGACCTTTCAGCTTGTCTGAGAAACAGCCCCTTTCCCTGAGACCTGAACCCACTAACCACAGACCCCAGGTTCAGCCTGACAAGCACTACTCCACGCTGATGCCCGAGTGATCGTACGGAGCAACGGTTTGAACCATGTAGGAACGCAAGGACACACCTGTGAGAAAACCGCCAGCTGGAAAGACTGAGTTGG
>JAOYSI010009202.1:0-11048 GCA_025775065.1 Hiodon alosoides | reverse complement strand
ATATATATATGAGAGCTTGTATAGTTTCATTCACCAAAATTCTACATACACAAAAAAATAATTTTAGTGATTATCATCAGGAGCATTGTTTTAACAATAAAGAACACACTTTCTGACATCTGATAATAAAATCGCCAAAAATTAGGAACTGGGAGAATCGATAGGTAGTTGATTAACCGAGGCAGAAACTCACAGATTTTATACGGGAGCCAGGCAATAGACCAAATGGCTAGCGGACCATCAGGTCCCCGGTTCGCGGGAACATGCATTTCTTCGAAAAACAATAAGAATACGTTGTGGTTGAACGATGATTTAATAAAACCTTTTATGTTTTAACATTTCACAATAGTGTTTTCAGAAACTATTTATCTCTGCGTATTTTCTCGTTCAATGTCACAGCCAGCTGAGCACGAATTCAACTTCTTTTTAGCTAGACTGCTGAATTAGCCTTGCGCACGTCGCTGTAGTTCGGACTATTTTGTTAAATACAAAAACACTTGATGTTTCCAGTTACCCTTAATTGTTTTTATTTTTATTTTAAACGACTTAAATCAACTAAAGAAAAGGTTTTAACACTAGATAACTAGGTCGCTTCAAGTAGTCAACCGGCAGTCTTAGCTAATAAATAGGCACTTGACAGAAATTCGGCGCTAGAATGTTACACTGATAATATAACTGGCAAACTAGCTCGGTGGTTAACCTACAATTTAATATAGAACTATAATCGCTAGTGTTCCTAGCAAGATTGTAATGCAGCGACGGTCATTAGCAGGGATAGCTAACGTGCTTGGGCTGCAAAGTTTCCGCTCATAATTGCTTAGCTTACTCGTTACCAAACATTCGATTTAATAAGCCAAGTCGATTTTAATTTCTTTCAAGAACCGACACCACACCAGTCTCTTACATTAGTTCTAGTTAAGATATGCGTACGACACACAAAGAGCCGCCTCGGTCACCTGGTGGTTTGTACTTAATTTCTTATACATATAATTGGTAAAATTTTAACCAGCAATTTGTTTACTAGAAGGTAAAATAATATAAACTTACTGTCTCTCAGTTCCTTCGCCGTTCTCATTTCTCTCTTCGCTATTCAACCACTTCGTTCCCCTCGGTTCACTTATTTGCAACGTAAAATTCCACTTTTCAATTCAGTATGCCAAGCTTGATTCCACGAATAAAACGAAATGCGTCCGTTATGTACACCACGTGGGGGTTAAAGCATAATCCTGATGATGGACAATTATTATGCGTGTTTAATACAGAAAAATCTGATATTTCCTCTTGAAGTGGCGAGCCTCCGAGTTTCTCCCACTCTCTTGCACGTTCGTTCTCCCTTGCAGTCGGCTGGAGCTCTTTCTTGTCGCGAGCTCCCCTTCAGTAACGGTCTTGTTCTTGCTCTCTCACTTACAGGTTGCTCGCAGGATTTTCGTATATGCTCGGATCCAGTCGTGTTTTTACGGAATTACTCAAAAAAAAAAAAACTGTTCGCAGGACTTTATTTCACCTGAAATAATGTCTTGTTGTTATTATTATTATTAACACTATTTCTTATACTATTATTATTGTTGTTATTATTTGTTTATTACTTTATTCATTTATTCCTGTATTAATTGTTGCAGCATATGGTGATTCATTACCATTAGGATTAATGCAGAAAGTTTGATCAGGCAGCAGAAAAGTTATAATGATCTCTGGGATGTGTTCAGATAAACTCCGATTCCATCAGAACAACTGACATAAGAATTTACATTTAATTAAAATACATTTAAATACATTTTACTAGCAAGTTGGAAAGGAAGTATTTGTCCCTGAAAAGGGCACTAACTTATTTCCCTGCAAAACAGTATTTTCTGGCATCAAAATTATGCAAATCTATTGGACTGGTGCACTTATCTTCCTAGACAAAAGTGTTCCCCGAATCACAACCACCAATGATACATGACCAGAGCAACCCATTTCAATGTTGAACCCTGAGTCACTAAACCTAAGTTTGTAAAAAAATTAATTCATGTTGGAATGTCTAATTTAGCACTTTTTTTATATTAATGCTGGAGCATTTGCCTGTTGTTATACAGTAAACAACACAGACACTGTGGGCCGAGAACAAAGCAGATCTGTTTCAACGTCTATTTCGTAAATAAGTTTCACATGTTTTAGAAACAGACAAGCCCATAAGATCAAGTGTTAAAATGTAGTGCTGTTCCAGAGTTTGGTTCAGACATCAGGTAAGGTAAACCTGTGAATATTGGTTCCTTTTTCTCTGTCTTATCAGTATCGCGATCCAAGAGACTGGGGGGTCAAGGGCAGGTGGAAAAGCTTGGGGCGCTCCGTGCCACATCCTGGTCATTAGCCTGGCAGCGCTCCGGGCCTCTGCCCCTTTGTTCCCCAGCTTAGAAGAATGGACCCTGAGAACCTGCTTCCCCGTTAAAAATCATTAATCTTACAGTCAATCTTATGATTGAACAATTTGCTACAGCCAACAAGTCCAAGTGCCAAGGCTCGGAGGTATTGTTATTAAAATGGAAAGTCGAGTAAAAAACTCCAAAATACAGGGGGAGTTATCTTTAAGAAGGTTCAAGGTCAAATCTGACAACAATATGTTGCAGGATTTCTGATCTGATGATGCAAAAATGCAATAGATAGCCTATTAATGTTGACCTCATTCAATATAAATGCCACAGTAATCTGATCCAGTAGGGAGAAAAATTAAATGATTTTGTGTATTGAGTGCAGTCCCCATTGAAAACCTATCCCTTGTTTACTTCAGTTCTCATCGGCAGCAACCTATTAGCGTAGTATTTTTGTATATAGACCTCCACCTTGGACTTGAACACATCCAAAAGGATGCACAGAAAGAGCTATCATAAACCCTGTCTGGCTTTCCTTTGGACGGGATGACAAAACAGTTTATCTGCAGGGACTGAATACCAGAGTTCTGTGGGGCAGCCCAGACCATTGCAATTGCCCTAACAAAAAGCTAGAAAATCTGGAAGCAGAAGATAGAAAGTTAACAGCATTTCCCCCTGGCACAATGTTAATCAACAACTTTTAAACTACAGTCAGACAGTCAGACATTCAGACAAGCACCCTTGCCAGCCCCCCCTCCCCCCTTACCCAGAAGCCCCCTCCCTCAACAAAGGTGCGCCATGTTTTGATGTCCGCCCCAATCTGTTGCCGGCCCAAAAGCAGTAGCTCAAAGAAAACCGGGTTCCTCTATTCCTTTAAAATTATTTTAAATCTTGAATATGAAGAAAAAAACTAAACGTGCCTCAGTCTGGAGACCTAATTTACTAGAGAGGCAGACGTTCATTGTATCAAAGACATTCATCTTGCACACATTGCCACGGGTAGTCTGGGGAATTCACATGGCAGACATTAAGTATACTATTAACAAATGAACATATTTCATTTAAGTCACAGTCACACAATCACAATAAGAAAAATACGCTTGTTTGTAGAGAGGGTTATGGCAATATTTAAACATGCTGTTGACACTGTATGTACACATTTTTAAAAATTCTGTGACTAGAGGAATTTTTTTGTTACTGAATATTTTATTGGGTGTGTCTTAACCCAATAGGATAACCCTGTAAGATACATACAGCTTACATGAACTCCAATTCATGTAGTTAATTGTCACAGCGGTTCGAAAATTTCTTTATAGAAACGTTAAGATGTCCTCAAGGCGATTAAGGGAGAATTCGTAATGCAGGGCCTTTTCTTCATTTTCAGGTGATTTTAAATGTTTTGACTATGCGTACGCATGCGTACACATGAAAAAATATCACAGAAGCCATGAAAGAGAGCAGGGCTTAGGGAAAAAACCCAAGATTTTGAGAGTACAACTGTGACAGCCCTTATGTCAACCCGAGAGATGAAAGCCTGGAAGTTATCTTGCTTATAGATCATGATTTCTTATTCATCATGGAACAAATCCCACCCGCTGTGTAGACAATGCATTCCAGAGCCTTTGTTTGGTTCCCTTTCACTGTAATTGTGGCACATTATTTGTTGACTAGCACTAGACCGGCTTCAACACTTTGTCGTTAATTTTTTGCCACTAAAACCAATTAATCTGTTAATCGAATTGCAGACATCTTCCAGCAATTCTGAGCCACTTAAACATGTTCAGAGCAATCTCGGTAGAGTAACGTTGCACAGGTAATTGGTGTAAACATGTAAAAGTGTTGTGCGGAAATTCATTACAGGCATTAGCCACCAGTAATGATGAAGCCAGAGCATGAAATTATAATGCAGCAGAAATGACAGAAGGAAATGAACTGTCTTGCCTGCCTGTACAACAAGGTTGCTTAATCATGCACAATCTGAAAGATCACCCAGTATGTTTACTCTCAGGGTGCACCAATTTTATGCAGTGCGTATAAAAGTTGTCAGTTTAATGCAAATGATTTGTGTAAAGATACGGTGCACCACATCAGACTACTCATCTCAAGGGATTCCTTTCTTACTTTGTCATAAAACATAATGTTTATGTGTGTAGTCTCCTGAAGGGGTTCATTTTTTTTTTTTTTACAAATCTTCTATAATCAACTGTTAATTAACAATAGAGGACTTATTTAATACACTTCTTAATTACTGTGTTACTGTGCAGGTATTGTCACATAAGAACAGAAGGCAGTAAAATACACTTAATTTCAAACATTGCTTTTTATTTTTACTGTACATAAACCTGCATAGAACACTATCATCGATTGCTAACTGCTTTCTGGCCTCCTGACAGGCTGCATAACTAGGTGCGGTATGACCACAGCAGCCCCTCATGGCCAGGGTGAGGCTGCAGACAGGCCTACAAAGACAGAAGAACACAAATGTCCTTCAGCATTCTGGAGCTGCAATAAACAGACGGCATTTCCCAGAAAGAAAAAGAGATGGAGAGAGAAATTTGGAAACGGATAAAGGACAAGTAAGCCTCCTCCAAGTTGGCAACATTCAAAGAGCACCCGAAAAAAAAAAAAAAACTCCAAGCCAGAAAATTCCAGCGGATGGAAGGAGGGCACAGAACGAGCCAACAATGGAAAGAAAATCGCCCAGTCCTTTGTGGCCGGGGGGGAGGTGGGTGAGAGCGAGGAGGCTCTCTGAGGTAGCGCTGTTCTCTGGTCAGATAGGCCCTCGCGGAGTGAATGTAGGGGTGAGCCCGTGGAGCCAGAACGGGTCCCTCCGCCTTCACTCCTCAGGGAAATTTAAATGTTCAATGGGAAAGGAAAGACAGTGCTGCAAACGTTCTCATGATTTAAAAAGCTTTTTTATTTTAAACAGCCTGCCACTGCTCACAACGCACTGGGATGGACACGTTCAGAGTGAAATTTTCGGACAAATGCTGATCCTAAGTAATTGTTAGTAATTGTGGGGACACAAACAAATAGACTAATCTTATCATCGGAACACGGGCCTAACCCTAAACCACATAGGTACAGTTTCTCAATCCTACAACAGACCATGAACTAGAGCATAGGACTCCTGTCCTTTTACGATCATCAAACCCTTATAGCCAGAGTATGTCTGAACTGGCCTGCATCATAACATACACTGTAGAATTTGGACTCTAGGGGCTAGGAGGTTACAATTTAAAAAGCATCAGTCTCCACATGTGACTCAAAAAACGCTGTAATGCTTCTGTTTAACGTGACTAGTACACCCTAGCTGCTACACAGTAGTGCATTATGCACCCAACTGGATGGCGACCTTTAACCGAAACCATCAGAGCAACAACTACAAACATCTAAGTGGGGAACTTTGGTGTCTGTGAATGAGCATGATTGGAATTGTTGCAAGAGGTACCGTGTGTTATAGATGGTGATTTTGCTTCAGAGGGTGAGGAATCTGGGGCTTGATTCATGAGTGATCCCATTTTTGGGAGTGTAGCTCCAATAGGCTGGTCAAGATTAATGTGAGGGAATAAAAGATAAGAAAAAAATAACATAACCACAATAAAAAAGCAAGATTCTTGATCCACAGCTTTAAATTGCTCTTGTGCAGTAAAAAAAAAAAAAAAACAGGTTCGACAGCAAAAACTTATGCATGTTTTTGGAAATCAATCAAAAGGATAAACCAATTTAAAACCTTTGCTCAAAAGAATGATCCATGTGTAATCCAGTGTATGTCCCTGTAAGACAATGTAGAAGTGGAAAGTAATTAAAAATTTAAGCTTTTGACTTCAGTGAGACACTGTTTACTTGCTCGATGATGGAGATGGTTGAGAACACCAGCGAATTGTGGCTTTATGGCGAGTCCCACCGTCCTGTCCCGGGACGGCAAAGCCATTTACTACACGAGCCCATCCCCAGGCCGCAGTCTCTTCTGTTTTTCTGCAGCCATTCACATCACAGATGTCCGTAAAGACAGAGCAGGAGAACATCCTCCCTGTCACCTCGATGGGATGGAACGCTTCACTGTGCACAGTCCCTCACCTGTCCGACCTGGCAGCAGTGTGGGGCAGGCAAAGCATTGAGGAAGGCATCAGTCTGATACATTTCGCCTAGCGACGGGATGGAAGAGAATGCCCTGCTCACCCACCAGAATAAAAAATAAATGGAGGTCATGCTTTCGTAACGAAACTGTCTCACACACTGCATCTGATCGCATCTGTCTAGGCTATTGCGGCCCCTTCTTCCCCCCCCCCACACCCCACACCCCACACCCCCCACAAACCCACACACACACACATACACACACACACAAAATACATCTGAAATGTCCTGAAATTGATCTGATTGCGATAGGGACCCTACACTCTCTGTGGTGCCATAGCCTCCTAGAAGTTTGTTAGCTGTTATACTGTTGTGTGTAAGTGATCTTGGGATGTAAGGCTGAGGAAAGAGGGGCAAGGTGTGCTGTGAAGAAGCTAATCCTACTCATGGGTCTAGTGGCAGCTAAGGCCCGGCCCAGAAAACCCAGGGCTTAAGGGTTCAGTAATCCCAAGAACGGCCTTCTATCGGCCCAAGGTGCTGCTGCCGAGCAGGGCTAACAAACTGCGGTTGATCCTTTTTCAATGTGGGTTTTAGGAATTTTATTAAAGAGAAATATGATACTGCAGAGTTGTTTTTATGGCGTATTCTTAAACTACTCACTTTGTCTGGATAAAAATTAACTGTGATGATCTGCAACAAACTCCATCAAACATCATGACAAGCTGCAACAGATGCTTCAGGCATTTGTTAAACTCCAACACAACCCAGTAACTGATCTAGTAATTGTCTCTGAACAGCATTATTCATTGGAACAATACATGAGCTACATTAAAGGTTGGACCCCAGCTTTAGGGTTGATGGTTATACCCAAACTATGGGGACAGGGCAGTTTTGAGGCTTGAAGGCAAAAGGCATTGTGTTTAAGATCTCACAAAATAAAACACTCTGTAAAACTGCACAAGGATATTAAGAAACAATACATTTTAAAATATGATACACTGCCCAGCAGAAGCATTCTTAGGTTCTTTTATAAACCGCCAATGAATTTGAATAAAGAAACATTAAATTGTAACCTGATTAAACTGTGATTATTGTTTAATTGATCCATTATTTATGGTTTCCTGCTCCATTAACACAAAGGAGGAAACACAAAGCTATGTCATTTCTGTGAGAATCAGGGATTACGCTGCCCATGCACTTTGCTGCTCTCTGCATGGGCAGAATGTAGTCGGCTTTGTTAATTGGCCCCAGTCTTCAGTGTTTTTTCCTGCTATTTCAGTCAGCATTTCCTTGGCAGATTGTGTTTCTTACATCATTCCTTCTCCATCGCAGAGTGCTGAGGGAATTTTGTGTTTCCTCCGCTCTTAAGGAGCCATCAGCAAAGGCATATTATCTGGTTAATTTTTAATTTCTTGAATGCACAGTCACTCATAGGCCAAGCACTAATGGCCCCGGATTGGGTATCCTGGCGGATTCCTCTGGAGGATGGCAGGAATGAGCTCCGGGGTCTCCATGGAACACCATTAACGGAGCATGCGGAAAGCAGGCCACTCGGAGATAGCCATCCAAGTATTGACCGCTCCCCCTGCAGCTGGACCCACACACTGAGGAGCTGAGTAGGGATCATATACCATCCAGTTTGGGACGTTTTTATCTGTTTGGTGATGCCTGAGAACCAATAGTTAGGCGGTAGGAGACTAGCATAGCCATGTCTACTAATCCATCTGCTCTGATCTTGTTAGATGTTCCTGTAAAGTGTCATACCTGGTATTAATCATCCAATTTTAAGTAACTACATATACAAGAATACAAAATATATATACAAATATACTAGACTATGCATGTTGATGTATGAGGTATTCAGTTAAAATATGGCCGCTATCTTGAACAGGCTTTTATACAAAAGAACGGGCCCTCAGACATGTGCGCTATTTGTCTTTGTACAAACAGATGGATTTATGCACCCTGCACATGTTTTTCTTGACTAGGAACATGTCCGTGGCCTTCGCCACGAATGAGGAAGATGATTGTTTTTATTGACTCAGATGTTCCATTAGCGCTGGTGCGAGGTGCAGTAAATGGCCAGATACAGCGGCTCTCGCAGTGCTGGATGTGCCTCATGCCAGGGTCATTAATGAGCTTACATTAACAATCCCAACTCATGGCCCCATGACAGTGATAAATATGCAGCGAAAATGATATTTTTCTCCACGGGTTTTTAGCTAATGCCGCCAAAGAAAAACAGGGAACATAGATCAGGATATCTGTAACCTCCATAGATACTCGTATCAAGGTTGCGTTTGCATTCTGCATTAGTACCACCTATATTACTAACACCAATATGAACAGGTCTTTTTTGAGCACTGTGCTCACAAGGGTATATATTGTACTGTGTGCTTTTTAACACTTCCTGCAGGTGTTTGGGTTAGAGTTTGGTCGGCAAAGGACAGTGACTGGTAGGCGTGAGAATTGCCAGCAAATTTTCCCTCTCTCACAGTACTAATAGTCCTGGAGTCACTGCCGCACTGTCGGGCTGGAGTAATTAAAGTGGTAGGACTTGGCCTCACACTCATTTAGTTTCTCCCCTTGTTCCCAGCATGTGGTGGTACTCCTTCTCCTCCAACCTAAGTTAATCCCCCTCTACCAAACGCATGGCGTCTCTGTGAACCAAGGGTAGTGAGCGATGAAGCAGTAGCTGGAAAGCATTGCTCTGCAGCGATTCCACGTCCAAAAATTCACAGGCAGATGGTCTATTTCCTGCAGGAGATGCATAAAATTGCCTCAGAAAATATATATGATAACATTAGATTTATTTCAGAATTGCAGGCGGCTGTCGTTGACAGATGGTGGAAACATTCCGACTCATGACAAATCTACGGTCCAAACACTAATTGAAGGGTTAAATTGAAAAAAATAGGAACACTTCTAGTCCCATTAGCAGAATTTACAAGAGAAATGTACAAATAAATAAGATTAAATGACTACTTGATGTATGCTATGCCGGGTAAATGTTTTTGCAATAATTTTCCAAGACTGCATACTGGAAATTTCAATCTTTATCTAATGAAATTATGGCCAGTCATCTTGTTAAGGAGATGCCTTAATAATGTGAAATTTTATAAACTTGTTCTTTATGACCCATATTTAAAATGGAAAACAATAAATGTCACTTTACAAGCAGCACTGCGTATTTCCTTGACTGTATATCAGATTTTTTTATTAACAACGACTACCCACTTGACTCCAATTGTGATGTCTCCATATTAGGCTGGTTGTTAGTATTAAGCTTTCTGTGAGAATGATTCGAGAGCAACAAAGGAAGTCTAATTATTTCCTTTTTAATCTTGACTATATTTCTTTAAAAAATTGTAATAGCTTTTCTCATACATGTCTACTATCATGCATTTAGCTATCTAGCATACACTTAATGCATTAAGTTCACCAATAAACAAAGCACAGTAAGACTTATGCGGGATGATGCAAATGTGTGGCAGATTATCTAAACCTTTCTTGCCCTCTGTAAGAAGCGGTAGTTTTCTTTCACACAGACCAAAAATCTGGGCCCAGTGCTTTTTAGTTTCAGTTTCCCATGATCACTTCAAAATAAATAGTTTACTTAGAAATGCTGTTTTAGCAGCCATTGGGATACATTTTCTAGAAGCATTTAATTAACATCAAACACTTTGAGAATTCAAAGAAGGATTTCACCAAAATGTTCTTGAAACAGTAGCAAATGATTAAACTCACATTACCTGAAGCCCCCTTCTCTCACTTCCTGGTTTGTAATTAACTGTACCTGGGTAATCATAATCTAGCAATCCTGTCCAGATTCTTTAGTTTTACATTAATATTTCCAGTCAGCTAGTATCTTTAGTTGAGATCGATTGCAGTGACAGGACCAAAGTAAGCATGGAGCAGCCCCATCTCTAGTAATATGTCTAATTTCTTACTGTCGAAGAGCACTGATGTTTACAATCCCCAGTGCCTGTAGCACATACAAACTTCCAACAGGTGACTTTGCTTGGTGGCAGCCGTAATGTTGACTGTTAACATGACTTTTAGCTGCTTAGGGTTGATGGGTTCCTTCATGTTGGCTATTTGTTATTAATTCAGGCCTAAAATGGGTATCCATGTGAGCATATCTAATGTTTTGTTCTATTATGAACATAGTTATTATTAATCACTGTCAAGAGGCTTTCTTGTACGCTGTTTATGAGTAATTTATAGTTTTACACATATTTCATCTGTATTCACTGAAGTATTTATTTAGTGTATTCCCTGCTCGGTATCCGCCAAGACAATGTGTGGCCACAAACACTGGCCCTTAATTATCGCATGTGTGTGTGTGTGTGTGTGTGTGTGTGTGTTAACAGTGGAAGGTGTTGAGATGGTGTTAAACAGAATGAATATTAAAAGAATATTTCTGGCTCCTGCCTGCACAGAGAGCCAAATGTTTCATGGAGCCCGTATGCCATGTCTTTTTAAGGCTGGCGAAAGACATTGCTGATGCATGGGCATCAGGCACCACCAGAGACTCTGTTGCACATACAGCGGGTGAAATAAGTATTGAACACTTCACCATTTTTCTCAGTAAATATATTTCCAAAGGTGCTATTGACA
>JAOYSI010009201.1:0-10000 GCA_025775065.1 Hiodon alosoides | reverse complement strand
TCTTACTTTAATGTTCTTCAGAATTGGAATTTTGGATAGTCAACCCCTAGGCCAGGCTAGAACATTGGTTTCATCTTTATTTCAAGGCATGCTTAAGATCAGGGTCTCTCAGCCTTCTCAACCCACTTGGATATCTCGTAAGTTTGCCACGACCCAAGTTGTGAATACAGAGCAACGTTTATATCTGCGTTTATACAGATGCACATAGAATACAACACGTTATTATAACCAATCGAAGTGCTGTGTATTAACAAAAAAAACACTCCAATTGAATTTCAACCATTTCCCATTAAAAAATTAAAAAATGAGTGATGTGAGAGAGGATTGTGCAACTGGTGCAAGATTTAGCAAGATAAGGTCAGAAAGCAAAAATAAAACGGGTTTATGGAAAAATTTATTTTACCCAGCATTCCATTCATTAATGAGGCATTTATTCTTTGAAGACATATCAAGACTTAATACTTTTTGCTTATTCGTGACAAATGATCGTCTTCTCGTCGTTTTTTTTTTTGTGCGAGGCCTGGAATTGATTAATTTAGTTAATTTGTTTATTTGGGGTGGATAGCAGAGTATTGTTAGTGCATTCAGTAAAGCTTAGAGATATCCAACTAATACCTCCCCGCTATACGACTGTTTCTGTTGTTCATCCAAAAAACAAGTTTAGATAATTAAGCAAAAATAAAAAATAAAAAATGAAATCATCAGTTTCTGTCAGCAAGTGCTTTTAACGCCAACACTTTTGTAGCTGCTACTGTGAATTCTAACCAATCCGGACAGATCTAACAGCGTGTGTTCAGTGTCTGCATCTTAACGCTCAACCCAGTAGAGAAATTTTGCCTCACATCATTGTCTACCAAGGGTGAACTCTGGAGAGGAAAACAAGTTAAACATTGGCAGACACACTCAGAGAAAATCTAATGAAGTATTTTGGTAATCCTGGTTTCCTGGTTGCTGTTGTTGATAATGGTGATGTCAGTAAATCAAACTAGATACACAAAAGAAAGAAAAAAACCTTCACAGAATATTCAAGCTTCATAAAATGGTATTTCAGACGTTATTAATGAAAAACTGAGAATATGAAGCCCTGCTCGACATACATATCACACTGTGCCAGGCAGCTCTTGATAGCCACACATCTCTGGAGATGATTGTGAACTCGGTTATAAAACATTGCAATGTCCAGCATTGTGGAGCTCAAGTACGTGAACAGCAGTCCATTTCCTTTTAAAGAGTCATTGTCAAATTGAGTTATTTCTTTCAAGCCCTGGAAGCACATTACCGTCATATTTTCTTTGCTGTTTTGCTATGGCCCAGGAAATTGAGTGTTGTTGTGTTTCATCCATGAGGAGTGAAGTGTTTGAGGACAGCTAAAGGGGCCCTCTCTATCGGCACAAATTATAGCCTTGATGCAAAGTAAATAATTGGGCAGATCTTTCATTTTGTCCTTCTTATGTTAGAAGCCGACTTCTGCTTTATTATCTATGTGTAATTACTATGGAAAAAAGCATATAAAAGATGAAAATGGAGGACTTCCGCCCAAAATAACAGCTTACAAAGCCACAAATTAGCACTCCACAATCCAAACTCCTCCCACACTGCATGATGATAGGCCTGATAGGCCTGTAATTAAAATTTCCTGGCAAATCTATAATTGAGCTTTTCAATCCAAAGGACTGACAATAGTTATAAAGATTTTGGCAAAATGTGGTTTTAAAGAAAATAATGATGAAGCGGTCACATGCAGTCACTAGGAGAAACAGAATGTCAAGTAAATTTGTTATTAGATGAGAGTAGCCATGTAAGGTTTTATTATGAGATAAGTTTATTTATTATGAGACTTGCATATTTTATATGTACTGTTTATCTCAATTTGTTTATCATCTGGTTTCGTATAAAGCAGTATCACTGGCAACTACTCATGCCTTTTGCAATAATCATCTGGAAGTTACCAAACAAATAATTGAGCTGCTTTGTATCAATACAAATTGCAGGCAATAAGATATGTCCCTACTCTTTCCAGAAACAATTTAATTGTAACTAAATCTGAAACACTAAAACTATTTTTATTGCCATTTTTTTTTTTTTATGAATATTTTTACACAGACTAAACAGCGTTTTATAGTCACTTCAAAGTGCCTCTGCATCCAATTAACAGATTTGAGCAGGTAAGAACATCACGAAACAAAGGCTCCCATTTTGTACCCATCAACCTAGGTCCCCTCAAAGGTACAATAATATATATCGGATATAATACTTTAACTCCTAGATAAACAAATATAAACAAACGAGACGTTTCCACTTATCGAGCGCTGGTTAGTTTCTTTTTCAAATTTAGTGCCAACATGTGCCTTGTTCTTTCTATCCTCTTGCCCGTGCCATCAGGCCTATTTAATTCACATGAAAGTTTCCTGCTGGTCTTATCTAGTCACTGATTTCCATCTCATTCACACCCTTCATTATCTCAGCGTTGTTTTTCGTGTTCAAATGTTTGTTTTCATCACTTTTTTTTTGGTTTCATATTCCCTGTACACCCTCTGAGATTATTCGGTTGGAGGTTCTTTGTTCTTTCACCCATAAGCGCCAGCTCCCCTGCTACTGTGAGCAAGTTGCCCATCAGCAGTGCAGAAGTGGGGCTTGGTATCTTGGGGCTTAGGGCTTGGACTTCTGCAGATTTAAATCCCAGGAGGGCATTACAACAGTTCCCTCAAGAGGATTCCTTGCTTATTTTATCTGTGTAAATGGTTTCCAAGGGTAAGGGCTCAGCAAACCTTCATGGTCCGAAGTAAAGTAACATCTTGATTGCGATTCAGCGCTAATTTGTTGTTATATTATTGGTTCCAATGTAGCAAAGCTTGTTGAGAACAACAGTGCTGTCACTCTCTGGAGTCAAAGACAATTTTACGATTGGTTCCTTGAGCTAGGAACTTCCACCTTTAGCACATCAAGCTAATTGCTTTTTTTGTCGGAGATAAAGTCTCATGGGGCCAGGGACCAGGGTTTAATTACCAGTCACGAGTCAGGAGTTAAAGTGCCTCCAAGTATTCATTGCGTTAAAAAATGTTTAAATATTTTTGCCATCTGAGCATGTAATCATTAAACATTCAAACAGTACAATACATTTAAATATCGTGCATATCCATAATCTCAACTGATGAAGCTGCAAAAATATTGTAGTAGAACAGGCTCTAGTGATGATTGCTCAATGTGTGGACTTTCATAGCCATGTATGTGGTATATGCAGTATGGTTTTCAACTGTAAAGCAAATCGCCATTTGGGAATATTCTAGACTTTCTCTACCCTACTGCTACCAACCTACTCTACTATATCAGATACGTTTCTCTTTAAGATGGGAATCAGTGTTCATATATTGACATCATACAAGTCACTGACGAAAGCTGTAAAGGACACATCTGAAATATGATATGGAGTTTGCAACAATGCATACTAATGAGACTGCAGGATATCTTCCAAAAGTTATTGTGGTCAAAGTCAAAGTCTTATTCCTGGTATAATCCCAACACAGCATAAAACACAGTCAAACATGATGGCAGCATCATGTTATGGGGATACATTCTCATCAGTATGGACTGGGGATGAATTGAAAGGACAATACAAATTACAGTCAAAATTTGCTTCAGTCAAACACGTGTCTAAAACTGTCTCAATAACGACCCAGAGCACCGGGCCAAAGAAACAACGAAGTGATTTAACAGTGGTTGTCTTTGAGTGTCCTACATACCCCAACCAAATTTTCCGAACTGGTGCAATTTTTGCCACAAATATGAAACGAAGACAGAATCTACATAATTTCATCTAATAGGAAATGAGTGAGCATGGTCTTGGCTAATTCTAAACCAAATGTTCCATTGAAAATTAATTTTAAAAAGAGGAGTTTGGTCCACCAGGAGATCTATCTCAGGCTGTTTTCTCTCTTCTGTTATCTTCGCACTACTTCATACTTGAAAAATGTGTCCTAAAAACCGTATGGAATAGTGCGCAATAACATTGTATCAAGAGTCAATTGTATTGTCTAGCAGCGTTCCCGGGTGAAATATAACTAGGTGGCAATTTGCATTTTTGTGTATAAACTGTTTTTTTTTTGTTGTTTTTTTTTTAATAACAGGTTGAGCATAGTGCAGTCAGTGCCAGTAAACAATGCGACAGGTCTTTGTTCCCGCAACATCCTGCCAAGTTCTGGCTCCAATAATCCATTCTGTAAGGATCCGCTATTGTTGATTCTTCAGTCCTGTGTAATTGAAATATGTTTTTTTTTTCCCCTTCAAGTTATTATGCAATGCAAATTGTTGTTTATTTTGTGAGAAATAAGTAAATAAGTTTTGCTATTTAACAAGCAAATCAGGGCATTAAAATAAGATTGGAAGCTTCTCACAAAACAGCAGTCCAGGATTGACTGACTTTAAGAAAAGTTCTTAGTTTTAATCAGAGATTTTGCCCTTTTTAAAACTCTAAGGACCTACAGGTGAGTTTGTGACTCAATTTGTTTCTGATATTGTTTTTTGTAAGCATAGGCTTATCTGAATAAGTCAGCATCACAATTCAAAATATGCCACGTTAGATGCCTTGAACTCTGTTTTGGGTTAGCGGTCCATTTATCTAAATGCATGACAGTGCCTCTACAGTAAACACTGCATTGATACAAAGTCTCTGGAAGGTCAAAGATAGTTAGGACAATGCTGTTTTCCTAAACATTTTATCCTACCCCATGTCACAGGATCTGCTCTATGTTCCCACCAACACAAGTATTATCTCGGGTGCACATTTACACTGTGCACATTTCATGCAGAGAAAATAAATGGAAATATTCCAAGCAAGGTATATCTATAACAAGCAAATGTGGGCATGATGGCCTCGAATAACACAAGAGACCACACCAGACACCAGAGACTGGTGCGGTCCAGTTAAGTATCCCATTTAAATGCATTGAAGCCCCGTAGATAAAGGGGGGAATAATGTGGGCATGGGGGATGGTGCGAGAGTCATGGCCATGGCGGGTCAGTAATATTGCCCACATTCAGCGCTCATAGAGAGGATTATGGGAGGTTAGTCCCAGGACAGTGGAGGGCACACATCTACTAATTATAATGGCTTCGCTGGATGATGGCTATTTGTGTTCACACAAATAAAGCAATCGGGCCCACATACCCGAGGAGGAAAAAGAGGAACACGGCAACGATGAGTATTTACTAGATGAACACAGGACTGACCATGTTCAGTGAGTGAAGGTTTAGACTATAGGGATGTGAAACTTTTATTTTAAAAAAGACTGCCTGTCAGCATCGGTGTGAGCCAGGAGTGAAGGTGTGGCTCATTGTTGCATTTTCTTCAATGCCATGCACAGAAGCATTGAGACAGAATGTCTCACAAACTGAACTGATTTAGTAGCTAGTTTATCTTATCTTCAGTAATAGATATCTGTCTGCGACTCCCGGAAGTCTAGAGCTAAAATAGTTTGGAAATAAGACATTTTCTACAGAAATATGCAAAGCGTGAGGAATGTATGCAAGTTCTTAATGCAATGATGTCAGACCCCCAATCCTCAGAGGCCACTGTTTTTCGCACTACATCATGTATATGTGGAAAAAAACCAAGGGCCTAGTTTGTTTAGAACATTAAACTGTGTGCAGGAAAAAATGTGTGTGCAATTTATTCCCTTCTTACAGGTGATCAGTATGAGTAACTATGTAAATGATGACAGCTGAAAACAATCTCCTCCAATCCTAGTTGCATTCAAGCAATCTTTTCCACGCTGCAGGCTATGCAGCTCGCATGAGAAGTTCAGCACCACTTGGAGACGCACCCCCCCACGATGGTACTGTCAGCTTGCAGGTGGCCGGGAAGCCGGTAGGAGATGCTTGTTAGCGCAAAGCCGAGAGAAGCCCTACCAATTTAACCCACCCTAGCCCAGGAGGGTGCTATTCGAACGTAGCCGCGCTCTTCCGGTCAGAATTGGTTAATAACACCAGCTGGATACAGAAAACTCTGCTCTCGGGCAAGTAGCTTTAGTGACTGAGCCATTCTAAATGTTTCCTGCGTTGGAACGGAGTGTAACATTCATGCTATACAAAAGATAATAAGCCTTAAGACTCCATTAATGCAAATGTCAATCTGGTTTTGAAAAGGTTAAGATAAGAAGTCAGTCAATGACAGACATTGAGTAGAGCAATGAATGACACTAAATACTGACTGGACAAAGAAGGTTTTTTTTTCCCCTTTTCTTCCAATGTGCAAAAACACATTTTCACAGCCATTTATTTAATCTGAAACACAGAGACCGGCCTTGTGTCCTAACATTCACAAAGAGAGCCTCTCTCATGAAAGCTCCTTCAACCCCTCCCCCCGTCACACAAACTCCTAAAACTCTTAACATTTCCCGGTGTGATAAAAAAATCGCACACCTACACTAAAGCAAAGGTCAATGGCATTGAGGGTGACTAATTAAACCGATAAATTTCAACTGACTTTCTGCAAAGAGAAGCACGCTGGACATTGCTTTCGATTATCTGGCTTCTGCAGAGTGCTAGGTCTCCCTGTTAAACTAATGCTCTCTTGCCTCCTAATGCAAAATCGGTCCCTAATTTTTAAGGTTACAGCAAAAGGTTGTTATTAGTTCAGCTGCAAACACTCCACATAAAATGTTCCTTAGGCCTTATTGGAATTTAATTTTATTATGCGTATTTCCTCTACTAATTAGTTAATTTTAAAAATACTTTCACAGCAAGTTTTTCTGCTTTAAGTTTTACAATTTATTCTTATTATATTCTTATTATCTTTATTTTATTGTACAGTAAGAATGTTTTCATTGACAGATAGGCATAGCGCACGTCATATTTTGTCGAAATTCATTCTTTCCATATAATTTTTCCATTTGCGACCTGTATGCCCACATCCGTCTGCAGTGATTGGTTGCTTCGCAGGGCAGAGGTAATGAGGCCACAGTGGGTCATTTCGGTTTTGCTTAGATGCTTAGCATGACCAGATTTACCCTCTCAGACTGCATAGAGGCACCTGCAAAAGATAGAGTAACACATACAAATAAGTCACTGACTTGTGAAAAATGCCATTTCTTTTTTCAGCACAAAATTGCTACGTCATTTAAAATTAAAATATGAAGAAATGGCTGTTTTATTTTTCATTACAGTCACGTTACAGATTGCCAACCCATGGTGACAGCAAATCCCTGTAATGGCCATGTCCATGCTGAGTAATTACCATTATATTGTTTGATCATCTGAGTTACTGAGATCACAGTACAAAATGTGCTGTAAAAATCTGAATGTTCCAGTGCTCGCTATCTTTTAGTTGTACTCACATGGACCTCTTTCTGTTCTTAAAATTCTGCTTACAAACAATGCAACATGAATCACATGTGACATTTAGTGCCTACATTGAAGGTCAGAGCATTGGGAAAATCCAGTTACAGTAGGAGACACACAGAAGATTTGGGATATACCGTATTTATATTTCAGAACTGGAAGGTAGTGCATCTTCTTCCGAACAAGTATTAAACTCAGCATACCTGTCAAGGCTTCGGTTTTGACCCAGTGATTCCCATTTTCAACACCAGTCTGTTGGTCAGAAAAAATATGCTGGGAACCTGTTTCAGATTGAAAAATAAAATATGGTAGCCTTTTGAGTTCGCTTCCCTATTGTGAATCATCTCAACACAACATTGTAACGGTATCATTGTTAGCATTAGAAAGAAAATGCTAAATCAGACATATACTATGCCTGTGGAATTATTTTATGTTAATTCAAGTAGCCCACACCCTTAAGCCTTGAAGGGACTGATTGGGGGAGGGGGGCACGTCCCGTAAAAGGACCTTGTTGATTCCAATGATGGTAACCGCACTCAGGTGCAAACAATCAAAAGAGTCATTAAAAGAGCCAGCAGAGTTCAATCAGAGAAGAGAGAGTTCAGACTGAAAAGTCTGTGCGGCTAGTTTGCGGTGGATGTTTGTAAAAGTTTGTGTTTAGCTAATTATTTGGTTTTAAAACTAAAAAGCTGTTTCATTTGGCCTTCCCTGAAAAGGGTGTTTTTCTTTGAATTATCTACTTTGGTAGTGTTTTAGTTTCAATTAATGATGAATAAAAGGCGTCACCGTAAACCCTGTCTCCCTATCTCTGCCCGCCCCCAGACAGACTGGTAATAAGCATAAAGCAACCCACGGTGCAAGATTTGCAATCAAGTAGAAACAATAGTGAAACTCCCCTAACACCAACGAAGGACAACGCAACACAACCACATAGTGGGCCAGAGCCTGGAAGGATTGGGCTCAGCCTGCTCACTCCCTCTTTAGTTCCTCACTGGACTTCCTTTTTAAGGGCAGTCAATCATGGAAGCCTGAGAGGGACATACAGAGTGGCCCAGACTCTAACCCCAAAAAATGAGAGAGAAAAACGAAAATAAATTGACCCCGCAACTCACTCACTCCCCAGCATGTGGCAATGAGCTAACGAGAGTTAACGTTGCAGTCTTCACCGGCGGTTAGATCACTAGTCCATTTCAGTGTCTCCATAAACTTAATGCTTATAAAGAAATCCATGTTCTTGTAAAGTATTTGGTTTTTAACCTGAATGCAAATAATATAGGACTGACGTGGGAAAGGACACCAAAGCATGCTTTCCATCATACTGAACAGTGACAGCTGCTGTCATGATTTCACCATCAGTGACAGTCAGGACTGCAAATCTACCGTTTAGGAATACAGTAACACTCATAAATGGGTTGCCGCCTAAAGGGCCTTTTCTTTGCCACTTTTAGAGGCAGAGGTCAATTGAATGCAATTATAAAGCCAGCCATCCTCTCTGTTCCTCTTCATCTTTATCTTATCTTTACAGGTCCATGGAGTTATTATCATGCATAATTTTAGTTTAGTTTCCGTGCGTCTACATGTATAAGAAAGACCTGGTATTTAAAATAATGTAGATGCTCAAAATTTGTTTACTAAAGATTATGGTTATCTCAGGCACAGGTTGTTTTAGGACCCAGCCTCAGACACAGGGGAACAGTGGTTTGTTGGAAAACAGAGATTCAAATAAACAAAACAAACCATGGTACCAAAAACATGAAGTACAAAAAAAACAAATATCCTCAATAAACTTGATCCACAAATACTACATTGACAAGAGGACTGGACTAACTGTAACTGTAACTGTAACTGTAACTGTAACTGTAACTGTAACTGTAACTGTAACTGTAACTGTCTTAGAAACACTTGACAGACTTGGTAGTAAACACACACGACAATCTGGCAATGAGTGGTGAAACAAGACTAGTTTATATAAGGAAGTGCTGGGCAGATGATTGATAAACAATGACTAACACCAGTGACTGATTAAGGGAAATGTTAGTGCAGGGCGAATTAAAACAAAGGATGAATGAAGGGTTAGTGGAATGTTAATTGAATGATTGGTTGACTGAAAAACGTGCCGGGCTAACAGAAAAGGTGAAGGTGAAACGTGACTAAACGGTGCTAAAACCCACCCACGCCTTCATACAGTTTGATTTCGACAGGTGTGAGTCTGTACTCCTAATTACCCCCTGAGATTTAAAATGGCATTCCAAAAGTAATATTTCTCATATTATTGAGAAATTCTTTTGAATGATAAGCAGGTGTTGTGTTTGTGTTTTTTTTTTTGTACCAATAATGACAAATCCCTGCTAGTATTTGCATTTCAAGCATCTTTTAAATTTTTATATGTATAATCCAAAGCAGACCAAGTGTTTTCTAATCTGGCAAGTTCAGCGTGGAGACATCCCGCTGTGATCCTCTGTACGATTGTAGAGGTTTGTTCATTTACTACTTGCTGTGAGGGTGGGTTAAGGGGATGGGGTGATCAAAACAGGCAGGATAATGCTTGCAGTGCACAGTTCCGTATCGCGGGAGAATAAATGAACAGTTGAAAGAGCTCAGCATCTCTTTGGCTGCCAGTACAGTAGGACCCGGGGTTGGGAGGTGGAGGGGGGGGGGGGGGGGG
>JAOYSI010009199.1:0-11050 GCA_025775065.1 Hiodon alosoides | reverse complement strand
CCCTCTATAGCCTCAGTGAGTGTGTGTGGGGGTGTGTGTGGGGTTGTGCAGGTGGGGTCAGACTGTCTCCCAGGTTGTTAATCCAATTTCCTGTCATCAGTTTATCTGTTTCCCCCCCCCCCCCCCCCCCAAACTTGAGCTGACTGAACGACTTGTAACTGTGGTTGTCCACTCTGAAACAATGACTGAAGCACTTGAAATCAAAATCCATTTTTGTAGGTTTAAAAAAACAGTGCCCGGTATGTCCACTCTCAAGTGAGGGTGAATAGCAAATCTCTGTATTTTTCTGTATAGCTCTGGTAGTCGTGAAAGATCTGACAGAGATGGGCGTTTTTCTCCCCGAGTAAAGAATTGAATATCTGGCACCTGTTCAACCCTGCTGAAAGGACAGATGGGAAAATCTTCAGCCTATTCTGGGACCGCCTCTGCCCTGCACCATCGCGGCCTGGTGTTGTCACCGAACCGTTCGGTTTTCAGCAGAATATACCCCTATCCAATGGTAATTATTTCCGCAAGCAGTGCGCTAGTGCACGCTGTTGATTAAACGGCTAGGTTCTCTCGAGTCGAGTTGGCTGCTCCTAGTGAGCGGGACGCTTGGGTAGGATGCTAAATCTGAATGGTTTTCTCTGGGTTTCATACCGTTTTTGTAAATACATTTTCTATATATATATTTATATATATATATATATATCCAGAGAGGCGTAAAACAATTGCATTTGGCAATGTGGCCTAAACCACATTCTTCAACCAGATACCACACCTTGTGCACGTATCAGGTGCGACTTTTCTAACGCTGCAGGTGTGAATCGAGACACGGGGGTGGGGTGTGCAGAAATGATATATCAACTGGGCCTCTGCTCCCAACGCTTTCTAACGCTGCAGGTGTGAATCGAGACACGGGGGTGGGGTGTGCAGAAATTATATATCAACTGGGCCTCTGCTCCCTTCCATCCTACAGTTCGTATTGAGATTGAACACTTCTTGGTAAGGGCTCTTTGAATTCTTATTTCTTAGCTTGCACACTATAAAACGTGAGAGGAAAGCATATCGATCTGCTTTGGCCTTTAGATTAAAAAAAAAGGTGACGCGTGTTACAATGAGGGGGGAGAGAAGGGCGGAGGAAGCGTGCACAATTACCTAGTTTTTCAGCCAATCATCTTCACTGGAGTCATTCACCACCCAGCGCGTCCTGCGCAGGGCTGAAGTATGGTGGACTGCCTTGACTTTCTCCTGCTCCGTATCTACGCTCCGTTTCTCTGCGCTCGTGTGTCCAAGTGGCGCATTTAGCTTGGTCAAGTGGGGGGGGGGGGCTTCCATGAGAGGAGATGATCAGGTTATCTCCCAAACACCCCAGCAGATAAACTCCCCTCAGTGGCAGAAACGTTTAGAGACAACTGTTAATAAATACGCAGTTAAAAAGAGAGCAGAAACTGCGTCAGCTGGAGACAATAGCGTGGAAGTGAACTCGGGGTCCTTTGGCGACTGTTTAAATGTAGATGTGCTCTGCGGAGTACTCCATCTGGTTAAGGAGGCTGGAGACAATGGCGTGGAAGTGAACTCGGGGTCCTTTGGCGACTGTTTAAATGTAGATGTGCTCTGCGGATACATCTGAACTCCATCTGGATAAGGAGGCTAGAGCTGCTCCACCAGGTGATTGCTACTTAGCAGTCAGGCTTCCTGACACGCATGTAATGAAGACCGTTATCACCCAGCGCCAGTGTCCTAAAGGGCTCGCTTTTCACAGCGAATGGGCAATCCGACCGCCGCGCAGCATTTAATCTGTCCCGAACGCATCGGGGTCCTGCCATCGAACGGCACACCGGCCGGGAGATCGCATCTCCTAGACCGATGGTTTCATTTTGATCCGGTCGATAGGAGGGCAAGCTTTTCATCACAGATACATTTCAGTTTCACTCCAGAGGAATAACTCGACTAAATGTTCCTACGAGGGGAAAAAGGTATAACGATAAGCCAAAAAATTGTCCACATAAACGGAAAACTTTCCGTCCGTGAAAAAAGGTATTTTGTTCCTCTGAAATAACCAGGAGACGAGATGTGACTGATCTATCTTCTGGTTTCAGATCGAGTCGGCAGCATCAGCACCCTGGACTCCCTTGACTTTGCCCGTTACTCTGACGACGGGAACAGGGAATCGGAAGAGCGAGTGGCAGGTAAGCCTGACCTCCTGGGTGAGGGGGGTGCTGGCCATTAAAGTGGAAATCAAACGCATCCCTGGTTCACACATCTCACTGGGAATATCCGGAAATACTTCCTTAGGCAATACGGAGAAATCGACGCAGCATACAGAGAAATCTGTGGCTGCTTTTTTGGATGGTATTTAAAGGTTTATACTTTTTTCCCAGAGCGTGGAGAGAACTGAAGAATTGAGAACTAAGTTCAAGTCCGCTGTGTTTTTCGTTTTGTCACTGAAATGCTGTCAAGCTACTTAGGAGTCTTTTAGAATAGTTCTCAAGAACTTCTCTGGCATCCCATTCACAGTTATTCCCTTCATAAAGCAGTGATTCAAAAAGCAATCCCCATCACATGAGGATAGAGAGGTCATGTGACAGGGATTGCTTTCTGAATCACTGTCCCGTGTTCGATGATCGGATGTTAATGAGCCATAAAAGTTCTCCCCCCTCCACTCTCACCCCCACCCCCACCCCACAGGTATCGGATTAATAACCTTATAATGCTACAGTGTATGCTCGGGTGGATATCCCCTGCTTTATGCTCAGTGGGGAGCATTTCACAATTGCTGATTTTATTTGAGTAAATGTAAATGTCTAAATGTAAAAAAAAGACTGGGCCTGCCCTGTGGAAGTCAGGGGCTTCTACAGTGTATAGAATTAACGAACAGATGCTTGTGTCTTGGAGGAATCTGACCAGTGCTTCCTGTTCCTGGGCATTCCTAATTACATGACATGTAACACGTTAGACATGTAACATTAGGGATGCCCTGTGTGACATCACACTTATGTCCCTTTTTCGACTGCCGTGAATGACCGGAGAACCCAAGTAGCACGCACACACAAACAAACACGCACCCATTGAAGTTTAGGGTTTGACCTGGACAGGTTTACCTTTAACCAGTTGGGCAAAAGTGGAAAATGTCAACAGTATGTTACAGTTTGACCGGCCTTGACCAAGTATAAAAGATTTCAGATGAGCAGTAAGTTAAATAATGTTTAATTTACTTTACTTATGGTGATTTTGTGTTCGTCGTTGTACGTCCTTTTTTTCCCATTTTGTTTCTGTAATTTCACTCACACTGATAGTATGTTTTTTTAGCATCATTAAACTGTTGTGCATTAAGTGGACTGCCGATTAATGACGTGTGTATTGGAGTTGAATCTGTTAAACGGGGACGCAAAAGCCAGTATGAATCAGAATGTTCCAATGGTTTAAAAAGGGTCCCGAGAGCCATGCAGCAGAGAGAGCCTGTATTGTGGGTTAGCATGTGAAGGCAAGGCGGTGTTTCCATGTCTTCGGTCTGAACTTTTCTTTGGGAAACAATACGAGCTGCTGTTCACGTTTTTTTTATCCCCCTGCCCCGACTGGCTGCCTCAGAGTCTTCTGGCTTTCTGATCTTCATTTGTTGTTTTTTTGTTGTTTTTTTATAAACGGTAGCGTTTCTCTTTCCAATACTGGACAACGTGCCATGCTGGTTAGCAACACTCCTGCTAAAAGCCACTCCTTTATTTTCCGTTCCTTTTTATTAAGTTTTGCCATGTCTCAGTTTTTGTTTGTTGTTGTTTTTTTATTTTTTGCATTTGTGTGCATTTTTGATCTGCATAAAAATAAAAAATAAAAACCAGAGGCCCTTATTCTTCTTCGGTTGGGAGTTTTGGCCCAAATCTGTCTTAAATCTTTTGGTCTGTTTCTCTGCTCGTCGGTTCGATGTCGCCTGGGCTGTCGAACAGCTAGGAAAAAGCGGCCTAAGTTCCTTACGGCACGTAGGGAGCGGGGTTGCAGCACGGAGAGTGGCCAACAGAGGGCGTGGAAAGTTCAGACTAGCTGCAGATCACCAGTGCACAGACATGCAGTGTCTTTTGCTCTACATGCTTACCTTTTGACCTGTTTATTTTTTTTTTGTTGTTTCCTTCTTGCTTTTAAAGCAGTATGGAGCGCTGCCTCCTTTTGTCCACATCTTGCTTAGCTTCGTAGTGCAGCTAATTTCTGCAAACGGCATTCTTAAAGTCAAACTATTTTTTTTGTGTGTGTGTGTGTTTTTATTTCTCCCCCCCCCCCCCAAAAAAAAAACTTTTCAGCAACAAATCTTGTTGCCACTGTCGGTTAATGGAAAGTTGGAAGGTTGAAATGTCTGAAGCTCCTGGCTGGGGTCCAAACCATAGCCGGTTCAGTGTAAAACAAATCTATCCTTTCTGGACCAAAATCATTTGGTACTTCTTGTGGAGCACGTATGACCTTCTAACTTTGAAATTATTCTCATACATTTAATTTCTATTCATACTTTTTTTTTCAGCGCCGCTTGGAATATTTGAAATATTACATTTGTATTACAAGTACTTGATAAGTATTTTCTCTAACGCCGGCACAGTCAAAGGTTCTTGACTCCAAAATAAGATGTTCATTAACTTGGATATTTGCGTACCCACGCATGAATGCAGCCATATAAGGCTGAAGAACTCAAACACATAATCAGTACTGGGTTGCACTGGTTGTAAAGATCCCTAGTACGACAGCTGATGAGAATCACTGAAAGCTGTGTGTAAACTGCTTACCTGGCAACATCTGCTGCATGCGTTCATGAGTCCCATAGTATGCATGTCATTGTGTACCGTTTTCCTTTTTGATATCCTGTTTTTGCTTCTTAGAGAGTGTATTGTTTCGATTTTTTTTTTTGTTTTGTTTTTCATGGCCATCCTTGTTTTTTCTTTTTCCTTTTGTTATTTCTTTGTTCCTCTTTCTTGGCTGGATGCCTGTGTGTGTGTAATCCACTCCCTGTCCAGTCCTGGAGTTTGAGCTACGGAAAGCCAGGGAGACCATTCAGGCTCTGCGCGCCAACTTGACTCAGGCAGCAGGTGGCGTACTTTACACTTTTACTACTTCAGTCTTTCTGCTTTGAGAGTCACTCGAGCTGCTGGGACATGCTGGGGGAGCAGGGGGACGCAGATCGACCGATGGTTTCCGTGTTTCTCTTACAGAGAGCGAAGTTTTCCTGCAGGAACGAAAGAATTTTAAATACAGCCCTGAAATTCAGGTGAGAGTGTGGTTTTTTGTCCAAAGAGAAAACCGTTACCATTACGTTTTTGTTTATAGACTGGATAAATAATGATATGATATCGATTTTTGTTAAAGGATCTAATATATTTGTTTGCCCTGCAGGAACCCATCCGCCCTCTTGAAAAAAGAGCACTAAATTTTCTAGTGAATGAATATTTATTGAAAAATAACTACAAACTGTCCTCAATTACGTTCTCAGATGAAAATGACGACCAGGTAATTGTTTAACAGGCTTCCAGATACGTTGATGTCTTTGTATTTTTTCTAACCTCTGATAGGTCCTTTGGTCTGAGAAATAAATTGCATGTAACAAATAAGTAAATGTATAAAGTTCAAGGTAGTCTGAATGGCTTCACCAGAGACTTGCCTTCTGGTGGCCAGCTTCCACAACTCTGTTTGATGTGTCCACGGCTGTGTTGGGCAGGATTTTGAGCTGTGGGACGACGTGGGCTTTAACACGCCGAAGCCCCCCGACTTGCTTCAGCTGTACCGGAACTGTGGCTCCGGTCCGCCCTCCACCCGGGACACCGTGGACGTTGGCGTGGGCATGGAGACGGGAGAGCTGGCGCCCAGCACCGTCGCCGGGGAGACCTTGCCAACGCCGGCGCAGACACAGGTGTGTGGCGTCCACGTTCCTCACTGATTAACTCACCCTTAACCGGCAGGCTAAACCGCGACTCTGGACGAGTGTCTGCCTTGCGGGTCTCCCCCGTCCTGACCAGTGGAGCCCTTGCTTGTGTTTCTCCTCAACAATCAATGGGTTGGCTGTGAAACGGAAATCGTTAAGATAGTGATAAATCTGACTGAAAACCGTTTTACTCTAAATGAATGTGTCCTCGTTCTGTCTGAATGTTCGTTTCAGCAAGCCGCCGTTGTCCAGGAGCTTGAGTTCCAAATAGAACTTCTGAACAGTGAGAAGCAGAGTCTAGCTGAGCAGATCAAGAAGCTTCAGAGGTAGGATGTGAGATCCAGAGGCTGCAGGGCCTGCATGGTTACTTGCCATCAGTTCCTCTTACAGGCAGCAGTGTTTTACTCTTTTGTTAAATGTTTAATGTCTTGACATTTACACGTACCGCTTCCCAAGGTATTACTTTTCTTCCGTACCCCCACGGATGACATCTGCAAATATCGCTCCAGAATTGCTAGATGGAGCAGGAAGTCGTGTAATAATTTCTCCTGCTTCTCCAGCGATGTCCAGACTCTGAGGAAGAGCATCTCCGTCCGCCCAGTGGTTTCAGTGGAGTCGGGGGACCCCAAGTCAGACTCCAGGCCCATAGATAACGGGCGGTACCTGGACATAAGGGGCGCCATGGAGCAGGGCGACATCACGGACTCTCTGACCAACTCACAAGCCGCCCTGGTCGCAGACGGCAACTCGCTCGCCACCTCGCCCGTGCAGCTCACGCCACCCCAGGCAAAGTTAAAAAAACAGGCCCCGCCAAGCAAAGGGCCTGTGAAATTTGACCAGCCCAACAGGTGAGACTGTCCGACCCAGGGCTTTTCCCCTCTCCTCCAGTGCTGAAAAAGACAGCGAGGCCAGGATTCAGAATGGCCATCTTTTTGGATTCTCTTTGCATTTTCCTTTGATGCATTCTTATTGGCTGTACACTGAAGCATAAGCCTGTACACACAGACCCAACCACTTAACCACAAACGATTTATTAAAATATGCCTCTGAAACCACTAGAGGGAGCTGCAATGCCAAATAAAACTGAAGGCTTCACCAAAGATAATGGTCCGAGCTTGGCTGATGTTGCAAGCTTGTTGTGGTGTGGATTCATAAGTTCACACTTCCTGTATGGACCAATAGATGCAAAAAAGAGGGGTCGTAAAAAATGGTAACGTTTTCTGTACGTTTCCATTTGTTGCTGTCAGGATTCTATCTGCTCAATTTAATTCAAGAGGGTCAAGTCGGAGAGATTTGGGAAATAAACTGTGCCATGTTCTTTGTATGTTTTCAGAAAGCTGTCCCCCGCATTTCAGCAAGCACTTTTATCTTTCTGCCGAATGTCTGCTGACAGCCGTCTTGGCTGCGAGGTGAGGGGGGTGGTGGGGGGACTCGGAGAAAAGCCGGTGCACATGACCCGGAGAAAAGCCGGTGCACATGACCCGGAGAAAACCCTCTGCTATCCAACAGCCAAAGTGTTTTAAGCCATCCCACAGTTCTTCAATTTGGTTTTAAACAGGGTTATTGATAAGGCAAGGATGCCATATGCCAATCATCCAATTCCCTCATGATTTCTCTTCCGGCCCAAATCTGCCGGAGGGTTATTTTCCTCATACAAATTGACGCAGCAATATATTTTCAGCAACTAGTAGACGGTCGTAGCCAGTTGGCATTATCTCAGTTTTAAGGGTTGCTGGTTGGAACGGTAGTATTTCTCCTTTGTTCTGAATCATTCACTTATTCGGCGGAAACGGTCAAACTGAGCAGATTCCCTAATCTGCAAAGTTTGCCGGTGGTCCGGGCTACTTAATTCTCTGGATTCGGCTCCTTCGCAGGTGTCCCGCATCGCAGACAGCGAAGAGAGCGTCATGCTGATGCTGGGCCGATGCTTGCCCCACATCGTCCCCAATGTGCTGCTAGCCAAGCGAGAGGTGAGCCCGGCGCGCGTCGCCAACCCCCTCCCCTCCCCTCTCCCCCCCGCTCTCGTTTCGCCGTGGTGGGCTTTCTGTGTATCGCTCCGGGATCTGCTTTGATCTGCGTCGACGCGGCTTCACGGATGCTCATTTCTTTTCTCCCCACCTCCCACTTTTGTGTCTTTTCACTTTTTCGACCGTTGTCTCGCTTTGGGTGCATGCGTCTCTGCTGCTAGAGAATGGTTGTGCACCTGTGCCAGGTGAGTGGACAAGATCTGCATGTTGTCACCCCTTTCCCCAATTGGTGACCCTGTCCCCGTTTGATCTTTTTTTTTTTTTTTTTCGCTGGCTGCTCTGCCTAACGTTGTTTGCTTGTTTAAGCACTGATGGGAAATGCTGTTCAGATTCTCGTTCTGATTTTTTGTGGTCTTGTTCCAAGCTTCAAGAGCGGTAACTCAAACATTCTATAGCCAGGGTCCGTTTTTTTGACTTTCAGGTGAAATTCGTACCGGGTGTTCCTTGGTGAAACAATTCCTGCAACATGTGGTGAGGCAAAGAAATCAGACTTGTAACCAGCAGGTTTCAGGTTTAGATCCTAGCGAGAGCGCTACCCAAACCCAGGGCATAAGGTGTTCCTTATGCTATAGCCCACATACTAACTCCCAATCCCACTACCCGTGCAAAATTGAATCTGAAAATGAAAACCCTGGCCTGGAATATTTGAGTTCTCACTATTGAATGAGTACCACATTTTTTTCCTTTCCTTCCCTCCCCCTAGTGGTGATTGACATTTAGAGCCATAGACACAAACGGGTATTGCCCGATTTAACCAGCCTGGCTAGAATTAGTTTGGCCTTATTAATCTTACAACACAAAGCCATTCATTTCACACTCATCCCACTCTCCTATTGTTTGCTTTAAAAAGTTTATTTTTATTTGCCAATGTAGGTATCCCCCCCCCCCAGTTACATATCTGACAACTTAAAAATGAGTACAAAGTCGTGCTACTACGTTATTTTATATACTTTCGCCTCTGACGCCGATAGTTTACACTGATACTTTCTGATCAGTTATTTCGGCGTGGGCTACTGTATAACGTTACATTGTTTACACTCACATTTCCCGTCCTCTTGCGGTATACTGAATCCCTTGAAAGCCACGCATGCTCATCCGCGGTGGATTTATTTGTAACTGGAATCTTGATATGAACAAATACAATATTTATTTTGAGCAATAGTATATTAGCAAAATCTCGTCTACTTTTGCTGTCGGATCAACCCGTAAACGTGAAGGCTAAAGCAACTACCTGCTTAGTAGCCGTTTTATTTTCTCAGCCGAAGTATGTTTCGGTGGAAACAAATTATCTGGTTTTACACCTGCTGGCTCTGGGTCGTACGGTGTGTCGATGGAATTGATATGTTTTCAGTCACGGGAGTATAAACGGCCCATCCAGACTGCCTCCGGCGGCTGCGCTGATTTGCATATCGCAGTTATGCTCCACTGCTGGCCGAGAGTCAGTTTAGAACCTGGAACAACTCCAGCGCGTTGGAAAAATAAACTTGGAGTGAAAGAAGCTTCTTTATTTGGATCGACGCAGCTGTCTTGCTGGATGTTTCCCGAGTGTGCCGAAGATTTTATATCATTAGTTGTGTGATTGCAATAGTCGTTTTTATTACTCTGCTTCCGCGAATTCTTTAAAATCTCATTAGAATACCCAATTTAAAAAACACTCACGCACACACAAATTCCGTACACAAAACATTTTAAAAATAGTTTTAAGTGGTTTATTTTGATCACAATTTAAATGCATATTAAATTATATAGTATTGTGCAATAGTCTTAGGCACATGTCAAAATTAATTAAGTGAAAAGTTTATGAATATAAAATAAATACTATAAAGGGCAGGAAATGGTAAAAAAAAAAAAAAAAAAGGGGGGGGGGGGTTTCTTAAAAACTATATCAATTCTATCAGGTACACTATATGGACAAAAGTATTGGGACACCTACAGGAGCTTTTATGACACCCCATTATAAATCCATAGGCATTAATATCGAGTTGGTCCCCCCCTTTCTGCTATAACAGTTTCCACTCTTCTGGGAAGGCTTTCTACAAGATTTTGGAGTGTGTCTGTTGAAATTTTTGCCCATTCTTCCAGAAGAGCATTTGTAAGGTCAGACACGGATGTTGAACGAGAGGGCCTGGCTCGCATTCTCCGTTCTAGTTCATCCCAAAGGTGTTCGATAGGGCACACAATTTTTGTGCTGATGTTAATGCCAGAGGAGGAGGATATTGAGTCAGCAGAGCGTTGTTATCTTTTACGCACTATGCGCCTCTCGGCGACCCCGCTCTGTAACTTTACGTGGTCTGCCACTTCGTGACTGAGTTGCTGTGGTTCCTAAACTCTTCCACTTTGCAATAATACCACTTACAGTTGATCGTGGAATATCTAGGAGGGAAGAAATTTCACAAACGGACTTGTTGCAACAGTGGCATCCTATTACAGTACCACGCTTGAATTCACTGAGCTCTTTAGAATGACCCATTCTTTCACAAATGTTTGTAAAGGCAGACTGCATGGCTAGGTGCTTTATTTTGTTCACCTGTGGCAATGGGACTGAATGAAACACCTGAATTCAACGATTAAGAGGTGTGGCCCAATACTTTTGTCCATATGGTATATGTTGCCTTTAAGAGGATCTGGCAGTCTGGGAGAAAGACAAAGAAATAAGCGATAAGTAGTTAATTGCATCCTTCTTGTGGGCAATTGTTGGTGTTTGCAGCGAATAGTTATTTAAATAAATACACAAGTATTTATTTATCTTGTTAGGCTTGGGAAAATTATATCTCTGGTGCAAACTTTTTCAGCAAATTTGTCCTATTCCCAGCAACGCATATATATATATAGAATATAACAAAATACATTGGTTTTTTTTTGTTTTTTTTTATAAATAACCGGAAGTAAAAAATAAAAACAATTTTGGACGTTACATTCAGTTGGATGAACTTTTCTCTAGCTCAGGGTAGCTTTTAGGACTGCAGAATTCACTGAGTCTGAATCGAATTTGCTATAAATGCCTTTCTGAAACATGTCTCCCTAATTGGTTAGAATTTAAAAGAGGGGGGCGCCCCGCCCCCCCCGGCCGCGCGGGGGGGGGGGGGGGGGGGGGGGGGGGGGGGGGGGGGGGGGGGGGGGGGGGGGTGGGGGGGGGGGGGGGGGGGGG